>QLOI01000980.1:0-20991 GCA_003313605.1 Tuber umbilicatum
CCCAATTTGCGAACATACCAGTCGTTCCTCTGTTATTGAAGTGATCAGTTTCAATATCAGACAACGGCGAACAATGCAGAGACATGACTGCATTATCTCAACGAAGGCTGGTAGGCTTAGCGCTCCATCGCTTCTTTGATTTGTCTAGCGAGAAGTTCTTGCGGTTACATCCCCTTGGCCTAAGTCCGTTTGTTGGAGCTCCAGACCACATGTCCGATAACCCCTTTTTGAACCGACCAATGATTTCTATTTAAGTTATCTCATATTCTTTGAGACTCCTATTAAGGCTTCGGTAAATCTTATGTCGGTCGGAATAACTATTTCACCGACAATATACGTCGGTAACTTATCGCAATCTGAGGGTTGTTTCCTTGGCAATAAACGATCGCTCCTTTATGCCTAACATAAAGAAGTAACTGTTCAATCGAGTATATTCCGAATACTGTCTGTCGAAGTCTGCCGTTCCAAAGTCAGACTTCACGGGTCTTTAAATCCACAAATCTTGCCATTAAGGAATAAACAATAGTAAGTATCAAACAATACTTAAAACAAAACATAGAGCATACTAAGTATTGAACGGCAATACTTAAAACAAAACATGAAACATAATCTAGTACCCGTACAGGTTACAAATTATAAAATCTATCTTATAAATATTAATTAAGCAAAGCCAGAATCCCCTCTTAAGCCACAAAATTTAGCCACAAAACCGGGTTGAGCTACAATCTTACGTTAAGCTGCTAACTGACGTTAAGCTGTAAGGCACTCTGAAGGAGTGCCCAACAGAACTGAGTCAGCAAATTTTCTTGGGTTGTAGCGCCCTAGCTGCAACCTTGGCACGAGTAGCAGGGGAACTGGCTATTAAGAAATTTATCTTCTGTTATATCCTACCAGTAAGCAAGTGGCCTACAAACAAATTGAAAGCATATAACTAACATGTTATCAGAAGTGATTGTCCTTTACAAGACCAATTAGTCAGATTGCCCTTTAGCATCATTGCCTATTATGACAAGTACCAATGATTAGTAAGATCTATATCACATTACCCAATATCTATCAACTTAATAGTATGTAGTAAATAACTGGAATATTTGGTAGCATTATCTATGGACATCGAATAATGAGACAATATCACTTGTAACAATACCAAGATTAACACAAACTTACTACTGGACGTTAAGATCAATAATGATTAAATATAAGACTTTGGACTTGCAGATGCCCTTGCTAAATAGATTCACTATTCGAGTACAGTGAGGCCAGTCATTCCCGAAGGATGATCACCAGCAAATAGTTTACAAGCTAGTACGCTAAGACAAGGAAGAATATTGGGAAGAGGAGAAGAACAAGCGCTAGGCGTAGCACCACTACAACTACCTAGTCCACCGCTGAATAAGGAGGCAGAAGTGCCTCAACCCACAGTACAAGTATTGGAAATGAGAGCAGCACAATTCCAACATTTTCAAATCAGTTAATTATAAATTGTGCGACAAAGTGGAAGGGGCCTAATAGATTCTTTGGAGATCAAACCAAATTCCAGAGCCCCCTAGTATAAATGGAAGGATTCTTCTGAGTCTAAGAATTTACAAATAATTATAATGCTATGAAAATTGAATGCTGAGAATTCCTGCTAAGGCAGTATGTGGAATCATTAATTATTCCTTACGTTAAAGGAAGTAAAAACTAAGAATTGGCCAATTGGGATGTTTTAAAATAAATAGTACACAAAAATTGTGTGATATTAATACCAGAGAAACTGCTACTCTCTTACTCAAAATCATAAGACAAGGAATGAAAACAATAATAGACGTTAGGAACAATTTTACCAGTAACTAGAGAGGCTAAATATGACTTCATTACATTATGGAAAATGCTACTAGCAGCACTCTGTACTAGGCTGTGAGAGGCATAGGCTAGCAGAGATAACTAGTTTACTACTTTAGATGAATTTACAATCTGGACCACTTAGAAAGAAAATATGATGAATATAGTACACTACTTGCAAGACAAACACCTGATAGTAAAAGAACATGAATTTCCCAGAAATTTGAATGAGACCTATAGACCAACAATGTAATCAGTGGAATACAAGCAACTAGAAGATGATCACTTAGATCAATACACAATGAGACGCAGATTACCCAAATCACAACTTCCTAAATTGTTACAAGAAGAATTCCCACAATATTGAAGAGAAACGCTGGTTGGAAATGAGGAGTTGAAGGACACTTTACCATAGACAACAGTAAGCAAGGGGTCCGAATATAAGGAATGATCTATAAACCGGAACCAGAAGAGGTTTGTAAGGACAAAACTTCCTAGTAAAGTGTAGTCTGAGGAATAATGACTAAGACTCAGCCACGACACTAGCACACTTATCAGTAGATTAAATATTATTGGTAATAAGTCTTAAAGGAGACAACAATCTGAAAGAAGATCCAGCTCAACTTTTGGTCAAAATCAAGTTATTTATGTTCTACAGAGAAACGGCAACCAATGTAATAGTTAACTTACTAGGAAAGGAAAATTTCATCCACTAAGGATTCTAGGAAAGGGACCAAATATCTCTGGGAATGATTGATAACTCAGAGACATATATGTACGGCCACTCAGCAGAAGTGTTTATAAATTGCTGACAAAGCAACCTGGTCAAAAAAAAATGCAATTTTTCAAAGTTAAGCGTGATGTCCTAACCACCATAAAAACTTAAATAATTACAAAATGAATTTAAGCTATACCTTAGATCTTTTTCACTATGATAAAGAATTAATTCTATCTCAATTTACAGTAATAGATTCAAATATTTCATATAATATCTTCTTTATTCTAAAGGTAACAATCTTTCAATTTACTACTCTTATTACTGTTATTGGTTACCCTTATGAGGTTTCAAGGCCTATTGATTGTTAAGGCTAAGGCGAGGCTAGTGAGCCCAGTAAAGCAATTGCAATATGATTATTACTTAAGGTATTAATCGATGCCTAATTACTGAATTTTGTTCTAAGATTCCCAGATAGTAGTCAATTGGAAATTTGAAGACTGTGATATTCTAGGACTTAGCAGAGCTGATATTGACTGAGATGATTCAAATATACTTAGTTGAACAGTTACCTTAGTTGATTATTGATATCTATACAATACTCTATCAAAGCCTACACTAGTTTTATCTTCTTTGGAGTTATACTGCTTGGAATCCAAGTATAACTTCTGTTAACAATTACTGAAGTACCTACTAACCAGTATTTCCTTATCATGTAAAAGAAGATGCTACAGTTCCGGTAAAATATATGAGTGGCCCTACTTGAAAAGGAGAAAAGTATATAATAACTAATATTCAACTCATGTACTAGTATGACACTTTGGGTATTATCCACTACTTTATAATTGTAGAAAATGATGTAATAATATCAACATCATATGCAGACTTGTTGATCTTTATTCATATTTCCTTCAATTTTGAAAGATATTACACGACATGAGATGGTAGTCTGGGTAGATACCTTTGGAATGAAGGAGATATGAATAACACATTTTAATCTAGTACTGTGAATTGAAACAGAAGCAAAAAAAATTTAATAACTCTAGACTGTACTGAGAAAGGTCCAAGATATAGCCTAAATTCATAGTTCAATTATTCAAGTTTCATGGTTGTGTTAACAGTATCATAATCAACTTTAGAAAACTCAATAGCTTTTAGTTATCTTTTAGCAAGGCTGCGTAGCCTGCATTTCACAAACACTTCTGCAGGGTGAATTTAGTTAACAGGGAGAAGAGTAAGGCCAGACTGACAACTAATGTTGTGGAAATAGCTACCTGGATCAGAGCACAGGAAGAAAGAATACAATTTCATTTAAGAAACAAGCAGAAGTATAAGGATATGCGTGGAACTGCATGGCTTAAAGGAAAGAACCCAAGTATCTAATAGATGAAATGACAGATACTCTTTAACAGTAAACAATGCAATCAGTTATGCCTTGAACAACCAGGAAAGACTGATAATATCATGGCAGATGTGGTCAGATGAAAAAATATATAAACAAGAAACTCAATGGCAAAAAGTACAAATGTAGACAATACGATGGAATGAATACAAAAAGACCTTAGCATTCATTGGATGAGCCTAGATACCAAGACCCCAATAAAAGGTACTCTACAGAGAGTAGGAGACAATCAATACAGCAACCAAGGAACAATTATCTGGTTATGTGGACAGGTGATTATTCGAACAGGAATTGCAATCAGACTACAAGAAGATATCTATGCATACATTGTACCTAGCAGTGGATTAGCTGTTGAAAGTTATCTCACTACAGTTACAGGAGTGATAGGCACAGACTACAGATGCAAAATCCAAGTCCTGTTGAGAAATCTGAAAAGTAAAGATGACCAGGTTCATAAGGAATATTGAATTACATGAATGATGATTGAAAAAATTGACCCCCGAACTCTGCAGGTATTAGAGATACTAAACCTGACAGAAAGAATCCATCAAAGATTGTGAATTACTGGGATAGGCAGATTCAATAAACCATAAGCAAAATGGATTCACATCGACTTCATAGATGCAAGAACCTTGGGAAAATTTAATCAGAATGGGAAACAGACCGCAATCCTCCAAGAGGGGATCAACAAACCAGATGTTATAATTACAAAAGCGTTAACCCTGAGTACTACAAGATCGGGAGTATACAAGAAACCATGAACACCATGACAACTTTGCTACAGTTAGTACCTAAAGAATATTATAATTTCCTAGATATGTTAGAGGATAGAAAATAGATAGACCTGTCTAAACTTGAACACGAATGTAAAGATTGTTGGATTGAATTGGAAAAAGGGAAAACAGTTTCCTTCACGAAGCTCTACCCATTACTAGAAGGGGAGTTGGGGGTATTAAGGGAATACTTAAATCAGAAGCTGGAATAGAAATTAATAATACCTGCATTGTCATTGCTGGCGCTACCTATCCTATTTGTTAAAGCGTAAAATAAAAAAGATTGGTTATGGGTAGACAGCTAAGAACTCAATGCAGTAACAAAGAAAGACTGTGCTGAGTTACCACTTATCAAGGAAGAACTCAACAGACATGGAGAAGTAAAATTCTGTGTCAAGTTAGAAATCAAGAATGTCTATTATAATATCAGAATAATAAGAGAAGACAAATGAAAATTGGCACTTCAAACATGATATGGACTATACAAATACCTTGTCATGCTCTGCAAACTATCCAATACACCTGCAACATTATGAAGATGGCTTAACACCAAATTGAGTCAATTTCTGGATATATGTCGTATCATTTACCTAGACAATATTCGCCTATAGCTAGAAAGTAAAAGACGAATATTAAAGGAATAATTAATCAGTCATGGATGTATTAAGAGGAGCTAAGAACAAACTCAAACTGATATAATGCTAATTCCAACAACAGGAAAGTGAATATCCAGGGTTCATTGCCTGTGCAGATAGTATACAGGAGGACCCAGTCAAGTAGGAGGATATTGAAAGAAAGAAATCTTCCACGTGCGTCAGAGTGTTACTGGTAGTTAACGTAAGACACGGTAGAGTATACCCAAGAGTATATAGTATTTGATAACCGAGTAATGTCAGGAAGGCTTCATAATAGTAGTATTTGGTAATAATTAAATAATAATATCACTTGCTTTATTGATAAGTTCTCTTCTCAGTTGTTGGTTGTTATGATAGCTGGGGAAGAACTCCAATATTTATATCCCCTGTGAGTTTCCACGGGTGGTACATCTAATCCCTATAATAGCTAACTATCTCTCTAATAACTGCTCGACTAATACCTTATCCTGTTCAAGTGTGGAGACTCCTTGACCCGGAATTTATTTCTCAACTTGGTTCTCGGGGAAAGATTAACTTTGTCTTTCTGAGAGTGTCTGGGACTCTGCCAGTCAAACGCAACTGATGTCCTTGCCATATGAGCTTGGTCTGGATTATTATGCAGTATTGCGATTTCTTCCAGTCATTACATGGTATTGAACTGATCAGTTTCAATATCAAAGATTGGTGACAAATACAGAATGATGACTGCCTTGTCTTAAAAAGAATCTGTAGGCTTAGTGCTCTATCACTTCTTTAATTGCTTAGTAAGAATCTTCTTGTAGCTGCATCTCCTTAACTCTGGTTTGAGTAAATCCATTCTTGCATCTGTGCAGTTTAAATGATAGGATTGCTTTAATAGGCTCCAAGATTGGTATTCAAGCAACCAATTTTATATCTTTGACTTCCCTTGTGGAGGTGAAGGTCTGTTTTGATGGAATAGGCCAAATGCCGGTGGTCGGCTTTTGTGTCAGATCATGTAACCGATAGCCAAACCCATGACCCTCATGGGTGTAGGTCTAATACAACAGAACGCAATGCATGCTTGGCTTCTACCACTCTTGTTGAAGGTTCATAAACTAATTTAGCCTAATGTCCAAACCATTCCATAAACATACAAAAAAGAACAAGCAACAAGAATTGAAGAAAAATCATCAAAACCATTACGAAGAACTAAACACAAATTTCAATCTAGGCTCAATATTGCAACACTTCAATCCAGAATCACCTCTAAGGATCAAAACTGATTCATCAAACTATGCACAGTCATTTATCAGAAATGTTCAGGATCCAAGACCTGGTTAATAGGCAATTACACCTTCCTGTGCTGCATGGTGGGGTAGTAGCGAAGTTCCAACCTGGTAAGTGTGCAAGTAAATCAAGAAACAAGGGAATAAACAAGGTAGCAAACAAGGTAACACATAAGATAACAAACAAGGATACAAACTAGAGACCTAACAAGAGAAGGACTAACCATAAAATCAATACAACCCTAATGATAATAAATGAATTAAAGAACAGAAAAAGGAATAAAGATAGTGAGTGCTATGTATAACCTTCTCTTGCTTCCAGGAATGCAGCAACACTTTGAGGTGTTGATTTTAAGAACTTCTCAAAAAACGCTACCGGAATTGTCTCACAAATCAATGGTACGAGGCTGGCAACAAAAATCACCGGTAGCAACGACAAATCTCGTGAACGAACGATCAACTATTTCAAAGCAACAACAATAACTTAACAAGAGAAGTAGTAGAAAAATTCAGAAAAATCAAGCATAGTAGAAAAGATGAATAAGAATAAACAAAAAGTATTAAAACTGTGTTTGCATCCCTTTTCGTTCCTTGACTTGCATGAGCCTTGCAGGCATACTATCTACATATTGGTTCCAAGCAGAGGGCTGTAAATGATCCCACTCTTCCTGAATGGCCTTTCTCAAATCATGGATGTTTTGAGGAAAGGTACCCCATGCCTTGATTCTTTGCTTGAGGATCCGCCACACATTCTCGATGGGATTGAGGTCCGGTAAAGAAGGTGGTCAATGGTGAAGTGGAATACCAAGAATGTTTTTAGTCTCTCTCAACATCCCACTGGTTCCGTGGATCGGGGCTTGGTCTTCGATATACTGGGCCTCCAAGGAAGCATCGTACCCAAGGAGGTTCATAAAAGCTGGAGTAACAATGGGCTCAAGGACCTGATGTAGGTAATCTTGAGCAATTACCCCCTTTGGACCTGTACCTTGGAGGAAGATAAGAGGAGACTTCCAATTGTAACTAATAGCCCCCCATACCAGAAAGGATGCTCGTCCACTGTGGAAACTGTGCTACATGCAATGGTCGTGGTAGCGCTCGGTAGGAAGTCGAGTTACCCAAACACTCCCCCTCTGCGATGTGTCGAAAATGCACTCATCTGAAAACATATGCTTTCACCACCACTCAATTGGCTTATCCATATGTTCATCGGCGAAAGCTCTACGCTTCTGCTGATTCTTCTGATTGATAAAAGGCTTTTTGCAAGCCTTGCAGCGAGAGTAGCCCTATCTTTGCAAAGCTCTCTTAATCGTTGTCGCGGAGGCACATAATCCTACTTCCTGTCCTAACTTGCGCCAGCAGAGTCGTCGCCCCTCCCAGCTGGTTTGGAGGCGAAAGATTAGGCGTCGGATATCGCGCTCAGAAAGGCACCGGGGGCGCCCTGGGCGCTGGTGTTGGCGGCGGGGCTGCATTGACTTCTTCCAATCGCTTATAGTTTGTTGAGGAACTCCAGTCTCTCGAGAAATTTCAGACTGAGACAATCCAGTGTCCAGTAATGTGAGGACTCTGGTTCGCATAGGGGTATGCCATTCACCCCAAGGATCGTTTTGTGGTGGGGTAGTTGTCATTTTTGCCGGAGGTGGAGTGACGTTCTTGTGGTTGCGATGTGAGAAATCTACCGGTGATTTTTATCGCCAGCCTCGTACTAACAGCACTAACCTCTTCTTAAAAGCGTCATTTCCTCCTAAGATATCAGCAATCCGGGGATCCAGCTGGTGCAAGAACATTTTGTAACAGGGGCTACTTGTGGGAAGATGGATCCCAAGGATGCATGTGCATCGAAGGTATTCAAATGCAGAAGTAAGAGTATAGTTGTACGAAATGAAATAATAAAAGTCAATATTGTTAAGCGACCGCTTCACTCAATAAGTTCTTGTCAGATTGTTTGCTTGCCCTAGGAGGAGAGGTCTCACATATACTTAAGTAGAGTCATATAATACTAGCTCCTCTCCATTGCTCCTGGGTCCCCGCCTTCACAAGTGAAACCTGTCTTCACAGGTTCGTCTAAGCAAACAGCTCTCCTCTGGAGATCTGTCTTACTCAACTATTAGCGAGCCCGATATGAAGTTATTTGCTTCTGTATTTGTAATACATCTGCAGAAGAAAATCTCTTCATATCTTAGACTTTTTAGTAGTGAACTCCCAAGGCTGGAGATAACCTGGTCAATTTCCGAATTCACTTTCTCATACCATTTCATCTATGCAAGTTATATAAACTAAGGAGTTACTACTGATTCTCCATACCAGTCTATCATCTTCTTCTATAATCGACATGATAGATTAGTCTTTAGACTCTCGTGGCCAGATCTAAATGTCATTGACTTGGACAGGCGCTACTTGCCGCCAATACCCTCAGAACACTTCAACCAAGACAAGACAACTACAGTTTAAAGTTCTAAAACAACCCTCGAAGCTTATAGCCATTTGGGAACAGATGGAAGTGGAGGGTCTACTACTTAGCAGGAGGCCTCCTGGGCTCCCAGTATACCATACTTACCTACCACCATAGACTCAGGAGTATCAGTAGCGTATGCACTCAATGATAGCTTTTCATCTAACCATTGGATCGCTCTAAACTTCATCATATGCTCAACAAGCAGCTCCTGGTCAAAGGATCGTTGACAATGTACAAGGTGTTAAATAACTACCAACAATCAAGGACCTTAACTTGGGAACCAGTATCTACTACCATTCCGCCCCATGACACAATGTTCGAACATCCTAAGTTCGGCTCTGGGACTAATTACAAAAACTCTGGACTTGATAACAAATTACCTGATTGGGCCCATATTCAAAAAATATAATCTTGTGTGACAAACACGATGATAACTTTGCGTGGACATTCAAATAACCTTTTATATACAAGGCAGGGTAACTTGGCCCTAATGGTATGGTAACCTTGTACATTAGATCGGGTAACATCCCCTAGTTTCACAACAGACTCAGTTAACTGTAAATCAGAAATCCTTACTAGGCCGGTATACCTTTTACTATGTCCGGCGTCCACTCTACTGATTTGTAGTAACTAGTATTACTAACATTTACTATCAGTAGTCACATTAGACTCCTAGCTTGCTTAATCCTAAACCGTGTCGGTATCCAGTATGGAACATGACCAGGTTATACTGTAAGACTTTACTGAGGGCCTTATACTTTTTAAGCTCAACCCCTGAATGCTCAATAAGATTTAAATCATATGAATGAGGAGGATGCTCCTCTACCTCAATATGTTTCTCTACTACCAGTCCATAATACTATAAGTCTTATGAACTGGAGAATTGTCTTGCTGAAAAAGAATATCTTATATACAAAAAGATATCATTTAATAAATAACTGGCAAAAGATGGCCTTTTAAGAGCATAGCATACCTGGTCTTATTGATATTTTAATTAATTAGAACCAGAGGATCTTTTCGCTTACAATTAAAGTAAACCTAAATCAAAAGAGAAATTCCCTTATTCTGATACTTATGATGAACACAATCAGCGAACCACTTCCCGCCAGGCTTTTAGAACATCCATTACTGACTTGGATCCTTGGATTTCTTCAAACTGCACTGATTATTCCTAATAACTTCTTTAAAATCTTCTTTCATACTGTTCCTACTATGAGGTACAGCTTATTTTATTCTCATAGCTCCATGCTCAGGTTTGAACTTAGACTTGGATTGGGCCAGCTATTACTTGCTATTGGCCTCTTTGAGTATTCTATCCACAGTGTTTATTAATATTTATTAGTTAGTCATATCTTATCATCCAAGGTAGCATTACTGCAGATGGTGTTATCATTAGAAAGGAAAATGCCTGGCATATAATTGTCCCTGAAAGTGGATCAGTTCATTTACAGCTGTATTTAGGCCACCGCGACAATTGTGTAATAATGGTGATGGCTAAGAACTGGAGTGCAACCAGAGTGACAATGTATTTCCAGGGATTGACATTTACATTTATGGGTTAGGAAGCGCTTAATTGTTGTCCAAGGCCATCCAATCAGTTACGCGACATGGTCAAGATTTCGAAGGCAACATCAGGGAAAATTTAGGCTTGCCCCCCGCGCGTCCTGCGTGTCTGGCGTGCCGGACACGCAGAACTTTAATCACAAATTAGGACACAACGTTTGATCGACATCGTGTTCTGATTTGGGTTGTTGAATGTCCCTCGTCTGAACCCCCCCCGGCATGGACCCATTGCGATCTCGGCGCCCTGATAATGTTTGGTGCACTACCCCTGGATTTGGAATATGTCTGGTACACCATCTCACTTCTGGTTTACGTCAGGCATACTGCTTCAGAGCATGGATGATGTTAAACCTTCTGCGTCAACATGTGGGCGACGTCTGATCATTTTGCTATGGCGCCTCCTGTTCTGACGTCAGATCTGCACCCCCAACGTCCGCGCTATTATGGTTCTCAGACTTCACGTCCTGTTAGGATCCCTTGAGCCGTCTACGTCCTGCAGTTTTCCCCGTTACGTTCCTTGCACCCTCAGTTTTCGTCCCCTTGGGCATGTGTTCTGATACAATCTGGATGTTCTTGTTTCTCTCTAGATGATACTACTGTTAGGCATATGCAATTCCAACACCCGCCTCTGGCCCCCGATGTAGGGCCAGGACGTCGCCTGTAATATGGTGTGAAGTTGCTGGTTACCAGCAAAAATCACATATTTGGCAGCATCCCCATAACATCATATAGCTAGTCGCCGTCCGTCCGACCGGAAGCTATTCGCAGGATATATGATGGGTGTAGTTTGGACTGATCACGCAACTGGAATCCAGTATATGATACAAATGACATCTACGTGAGCGGAAAAGCCTACCAAACCAGAAAAGAATCATGCTTCACGTTGACCGACTACAACTTAGTCATAGGTCTGCAAAACGGACGGGAGTTAAGGAGACGTAGCTGCAAGCCCATTCTCGCTAGGCAAATCAAAGAAGCGATGGAGCACTAAGCCTACCAACTCTACGTAACGATAATGCAGTGATGCCTCTGTGTTGTCATCGTTGTCTGAAATTGAGACTGATCACCACAATGACAGAGGAACAACTGGTGTGTTCGCATTTGGGCGGCAGACTCAGACTAAAGTTCATATGGCAAAGGCATCGTTTACTTCTGACTGGCGGAGTCTCGCTCACCCTCAGGAAGAAGAAGTAAAATAACCCAAATGACCAGAAGTGTGGAATTGTTCATGGTCTATGAGTGTTCGCACTTAAGATTGTGAAGACGAAAGACTAATGGTTGTGGTGAAGGTACTTAGTTAGTAGAGATATTAGATGTACCGGCCACGGAAACTCACACGGGATATAAATATAAGAGCTCCTCCACAGCTATTAGACAGACAGCAACTGAGAAGAGATCTTATCAATATAACAAGTGATTACGAACAATTCGTACTCTTGGGAGTTTTAGCGAAAAGAATATTAGCGATAAAATTGCAAGGCCTTCCTGAGAAGACGCCGTTATCGAAAACTTAAGACGCGTAACCTTACTCTACTGAGCTCCGAGTGGTTACCCGTAACAACTACGTAACATTTGGACACGCTTGTGATGCCATCTGAACCAGTGAAACCTTCGCGACGTTGCCCTACATTGCGCCAAAATTTGTTCTGATCATAATATTTACTACCTTGCGCTTGCCCTGACACCCTGTGGTGCCCTCATCCTTGCTATTTTTTCCATCCGCCCTCTTACCAAGAGTATTGACTTCCTACACCCCTGCTTTGGCGACCGATCACGTTACAGAGTAACAAATTCAATTATTATTTGCTGCTCTACATGTCTATTATCCACCTTGCTAGCCTTGCTAACATCTTCAGCTGTGCCTACCACCGCTTCCTCCAAATTCTTGAACCTAAGCGAGATTCGTTGCGATCGCTTAGGGCTTGTAACGCTGTTCCCATCAGTAACCGCATATACGTCATTTGGGCTCCTGGGGTTAGAAACCTGAATGTAGAGTAGGCGCGTAGTTGATATCAGTGGGATAACTAAAGCCATGTCACTTTCCTGCGAATTGTTTTGGCGGTCACAGCGCCTGTAACGGGGGCTCCCTGTGGGAAGATGGATCCCAAGGATGCGGCCGTACCGAAGCTTTGTTCGTACGCAAAGTGAAGAACAAATATGTCGAGAGAAAATCTTAACGGTGAAACTTAATGTCGTTAAGCCGCAGGATTACTCAATAAGTTCTCGAGAGGATTGTTGATCGTCTTAGAAGAACAGGTCTCGCATATACTTAAGTAGAATGATATTGCCAGCTTCTCTCCATCAATCCTAAGCTTACCACCATCGCGAGCATGCCCATCTCCTCTGGGCCTCGGGCTAACATTCCACCGAAGGTTTGCCGGCTCTGCTAGTTCATTATCCGACGTGAAGTGTTCATGCAGTATCCTGATACATGCAATCAACTGCAGGAGAAAACTCTTCATGTCACTGTCCCGTTAGTGGCGAACAAACAGGTTACTGATAAGCTAGTCCATTATCGAACTCACTGTCCCATTCGTATTCGTCTATGCAAGTCTCGTAGATAACCATTACGTCTGACAAGTCTATTTTCTTCTACTGTCTTCGACACGATAGCTTGGTCTACGGACTCCCGTGATGAGACACTTAAGCCATTGGCGTATACAGGCGCTACCTGTAGCCACCGACGATAAACACCTCAATCAAGACAAGACTACTACGATCTAGAGCTCGCTAACAACCTTCAGATATCTTACAGTCTTTCGGAGACAGATGGGAGTCGAAAGTCTACCACTTAACCGGAGGCCTCCTGGGCTTCCGGTATACCTTACCTACCTACCACCGTAGGCTTATAAGGATCGGTGGTGTATGCAATCGAGAATTACTTCTTGTGTAACCATTCGATCGCCGCATGCCCCTTCATATATCCTGCGAACAGCTTCCGGTTGGAAGGACGGCGACAACGTATATGGTATTACACCGCCGTCTTCAATCATAGGCTTTTACTAGTAAACCAGCACCTTCCCTATAGTTGGCCCAAGACGCAATGTTTGTACATTGGGGCCAGAGGGGGGTGTTGGACTCAGATTTCTCAATGTTCGTCCCAGGCAAGATTTTCTCCGGTTCGTAGCCCAACAACGGATTACCCGATTGAGCCCAGATTCGAACCTCCTATATAATCTTGCGTAACAAACAATCCTATGACTTTCCCCAAACCTTCGCGTAACCTTTTACGCTCAAGGTAGGGTAACTCCTATTCAAAAGTAGGGTAACCTGCTTACCAAGGTAGGGTAACTATACTCCCTAAGGTAGGGTAACTACCTGCCTTAGGTAGGGTAACTCGCCGGAACTCTCCCAGACCTTCCGAACTCGCAGCGTAGACTTCCCTACCTACCCGGTATACCTTTTCTGGTTCGCAGTCTAAGTATTACCATTTGCTTAGTCCACATGGTAACCCTTTGATAGAGTTACCTGGCTAGCCTAACCGTAACCCTTCCGGGCTCCGGCATGGGATAAGACTAAGTCTACTGTAAGATCCAGCAGGGTCGTTCCAGCGCCCAATCTGGGCCCCGATGCGCAGGCTACTGGAAGTCTGACTGTGTAAGGTAGGCCGTCTCGGAGTCTTGCGGGATGTCTAACCCCGTAGCTCTGCAGCCACTGCTGCCTAATTATCCATTAATCCATGGCTGCGATCTTGTCGCAGGCCACGTACATTTCCTACCCTGTCCTTGATGGTCCACTGGGGTTTCTCCACAATTATCTGCTACACCTCTCCCGAGCATTTCTCTCCAGTTCACTCTCTGTCAGGCAAGAAGGTCTGTCATCAAGTGAGTCACCTTGGTTGTGAATAAACAGATTTAATCATAGAAGACTCACCTACATCCGTCTCAGGCTTGAAGTTACCTGCATCCTGATATACTCCGGTTTGCCATGCCAGCAGGGTATGGCGCAGTATCACACATGTTAAGTAAATCATCGTGCCATTCATATATCTAAGAAACTCAGCTTTGGCAATCCCCCGCATCCTATTGCCCTTAAACTACTTCTCCCATATGGTCTACACGATCTGAGGTGCTAGGAATCGGAGTATTATTTCCTGCATGGAGTTTCATCGTCGTTAGTCATTGCTAGTCACCTACTCATGTCAACCAGGTGCTAACATCATACCCTGGTGGGGTGTAAATAAACCTATCCTCTTCTTGGTATTAATTCATCTTACGCGGAATAAATGTATATCGTCTTCGGAGAGCGTGTATAATTATTTAATGTTACGCTTCGTGTTGTGGGGAAACTGGGATCTTACCGCCGACTGCTTGTTGCGTATCTTTCCCGCCAGTACCACACCCACTGGCGCGCCGTGTCTCTTTGTCGCTGTCGACCCTTACTATTTTTATTCTTTCTTCCGCTGGCTCGATTTGTGACGCATCAGAAATCTCATCATGTTCTCGCTGCCAAACACGGTATGCCTCCGACGTTAAAGGAACCACACTCGGGAGTTGTTCAACAAAAAGGGTGTACTGGAGAATCATAGTCTTTCCCCCTGCCACTATAGCTGCCTCCGCCCCTGACGCTGTATTCTGCCGTGAGATAATATGAGGCTAGATGTGCTGCTGCTGTGGTGTAGTCAATTCAACAGGTGGACTCAAGCTTCTGATACAGGACGTTGTGGCACTGGCCATTTGGGACGAATGTCGCGCTGCACTGGATGACGAGAACATCAGCGGAGTGTATGGTCTGCCATGGATTATCTGTCGTTAGGCGCAGGGTGCGCGCAGGGCCAGAGCTGTTTCCTACAATCCTGACGTAGTCGAAATTTTCACAGTTGTAGCACAACAGTTTCTTGGTCTGTCTGCTATTCGAGACACATGACGCAGACCTGGCATGATGCTATTGAAAGCAGCGTTGTTTTCTGCATCAGAAGTGGTGTCTATTTCGGTTCCATCATATCCGCGTGAGTTTTGGTACTCGTGGCTGCTACAGTCACTAAGAAGAATGGTTTCGGGGTCTACCTGTGCGTCTTGTTCAATGCTAGGTTCGCTATATGCAGTGGTCTGTAGCGTGCGTCTCCGGGGGCACTTTGCGGGTCTCACGAGTGCAAGTGTTGAGTCTGGTAGGGGGAGGTTTGGACCTGGTGACGGTTAGTTTAGGGTGTCTGCTGACTGGATGAGTTAGGATTTAGTTGGCTATGCATGAGGTGTGAGGGGAATGTTAGCGAATGTTGCAAAAGGTAGGAATTAGAATGTAGCACAGTAAGGTATATCCTGCGTGTCAGAAAGATGATGAGTTTGTATGGGACGGTTTCTTGTCTTCAAGGGGACGCATCGAGTCTGATACACTAGGACTTAGCTAGAGTGTTGGTAGAATCACACACTATCACTCGGTATTGCCAGAAAAGATTTGCCGCTGATGAACTGTTTTTCTTGAGTTTAGTATTAGGTTCTTAGTCCAGGCATTCTCAGAAGTCATGGTCTTGTAGACGGTTAGGAATATGGTTGACAAAATTGAGATGGCTGTAGTGTGGGACCATGAGGGCAAAATCTTGCTACAACAAGTAATGGTTGGCAACACTACTTCTAGGAAGACACACGCCACGCTTGAAACAGATTAGAACTCCAGACCTCAGCCCAGAATGTCTTATAGAGACTGCTGAACAATGTGGAATGCAATACAATCTGGCCAATCGACTCCCTAGTTGGCGGACGCCAGGCAAATTAAGGGATAGGATCGGGAGAGATGACATGTCCAGAAAATGAATCTCCGACGTCAGAGTAAGGGGGGCATAACAGTATCACTAGTCGAACATACCCAAGTACTAGGCACAGGAGATCGGGCTACTAGCAACACAGGATACCATTGGCATAGGAAAGGGGGCACAATCGTAGTATAGTTATTTCCTAGGAGACAAGCGAATCCCACACAACTGAACCGGACACGATTCCGGAAGAAAACTAAAATAGAAAAAAAGAACTTAGAAATGGAATTGCGTGACGCAAAAGAAGTTCCCCTTGTACTAGAGGACATCTTCTTGAGTATCGCAATTGTGGCGAGGCCGTTCGGTTGCTAGGGGTATTTGGGCCATGGGATGCCAGTGGTGCCGGGGGTGCCAAGTTTGGTATGGGTGCTGGGGGTGGCACATCTGGGGAGGGTGCCAGGAGTGGCGATGGTAATAAGGGTGCAGGGGGTACCTGGGGTGCCGGGGGTGACGGTGGTGCTAGGGGAGGGGGCGACATAGTGAGAGCAACGGGGGACAAGGCCAGGCGGAAGTCACGAACTTGAGGTGTGTCGGCACTCTGGCTGGGCTGGGCACTGTCGTACTGTAGACTACGGGTTGCCTCCCCTGATGCCTCAGGCAGAAGCCCTGAGCACGCAGAGGGTAAAGATGCAGGGTCAGAAGAGGTGCCATAGGCAAACGGGTCAGTGCTAGGCAGTAGGGGAGTAATCTAGGAGAGGGAAGAGCTCTGGCTGTGCCGCCGGGGGGTTGAGGGACCAGCGGCACTGGCTTCCTCATACTATGTTAGAGATTAGCTATCGTGTTTGGATCATGTTATCACATGGCCGCTGGGATTTGAAAACCTACCTCAACAGGGAATCTCCTCAAACCACCAGGAGCCCGAGAACGCCCTACTTCCTCGTTCATAAACCATTCCTCCTCCGGGTACTGGCCCCCAAGGGATCTTTAACCTGACCTGTGTGATCCTACAACTTGCAGTCGAAAAATGCGTATCGCGCGTTGGGTGGCTTGTGGGTTAGGTCCTCCTCCTCTACTTAATCCAGGTAGGACTCCAGAACCAACAGGTCTCGGGGATGCCAGCCATCCTCGGTGCGGAGCAACGCCCGCATAGTGTCTTCTTGATTGAGAAAGATGTGTTGCCTGAGAAGAAGAGATTCTTTGTGCGCCAGAAAGAGTCTTTCTGAACATTCACCAGTCGCCCTGATCAGATACTGTGGGCATCGCATTTCCTCCTCCCCAATTTACCCGCAAACCATCCCAAGAAGGTTTATGATGCTAGGTCAACCAAGGACCACCCAGGCGATTCCCCAGCCTGAGTCGATGGCATACCAGTGGTGGCCAAGGAATGGATGCCCTAGGGCTCACATCAGGTGAACGATATTGATTCTCACCTGCAGGTTCTTCGTTGAGTTCTTGACAAAGATCCTCAGGTGAAGCAAGAGTTCCCCCACATCATCTGCGCAGTACTCAGCTTCAATGAGCACGACAAGCTGTTTGACATGGGGACTGGAGTGGGCGAAATCAATGTCCGACCCCACTTAGGCGTTTGTCAGACGGCTGGGATCAAAGGAGTGCGCCGCGATGTAGGCTTAGATCTCCCCACGCCACGCCATGTAAAGGACTGGTTGGTGGAAGGGGTCATTGAACCTACAGCATGACTTGGCGTATGCAATGTAGCCAAAAGACCCCCTGGTATGAGTACTGATCTTAGCCTAACACATTCACGGGTAGAGCTAAGTTAGATTAGACTTGTGAAGAATCCTCTACCGCCGGCTCGAATGCAGGGAGCTCGCCGCATAGCAAAGAGCTACTATCCACAGTGGTGGATAATTGTTAGCCTTGAGTGCTACCATTGCGAATCACAATTGGTATGTGAGAGTTTACGGTATTTCCTCTGATTCTGAGAAGGTAACTTGAAGTTGCAGTCATCTCCTCTGGTTCGCACTCCCTCTCAGCATGTTGGGCGATGGGGTGGGATGTTTAAGAGATTTAATTAAAGGATGAATTATTTCCAATAAATACATAGAGGAATTGAACTTACTTTCCCTTTCTCAACTAAATTTGGTGTGCTCATTGTCTCTCCGTAAGAGCCACTCTGGGGCAGGCGAATTGTTCTTGAGTTTTGATTTTTATGAAAAAAAGAGGTTATCAGCTTGTTCTTTGGTGTGAAGGAAGAAAAGAAGTGACAAGACGGAAGAGAAAGCATGTGGGACGGGGTTTTTTGGTTTCACTTTTTTTTTTTTTATCTTCATATATTCACTGTTTTTAAGGTACAAGCACACACGTGGTGCAGTGGCTATAACACATGCTCTGTCCCTCCTACACCTCCAGTGAGTAAAAATCAACTCCGAATTTTTCGCCAAGACTTGCTCTGATTGGCCAAAAGACTATTTTCAGTGCTTTACTCCTTCCCCTGCTTCGGTAAAGGAGCTCTCTCATCACCAGTTCTATCAAGGACAGCCTGATTTCAGAATCTGAGGTACAACTTCCAACCCACTTCTTTCGGGCCCAGGCCCCGTCCGCCATTTTTCCTCTCACAGGAGCCAGAGGTCAAACCCTACCATCTCCAGGTCCTCCACCTGTTGCGGGTAACCAACTCAGAGCTCGGTAGAGTATGGTTAGGCGAAAGATTCGTAATGATAACAATTGCTAATCCTCAGTTCGCTAAAACTATTAAGAGTATGAAGTGTTGATAATCACTTCTTATATTGATAAGATCTCTTCTCCCTTGCTGTCTGTCTAATAGCTGGGGAGGAACTCTTATATTTATATCCCACCTGAGTTTCCACGGCCACTACATCTAATAACTATGCTAACTAAGTACCTGTACAGCAACTACTAGTCATTGGTCTTATCAATCCTGAGTGCACACACTGGTAGACCCGGAACACTTCCCCGCTTCTGTTCATTCGGCTAATATAACTCCGTCTTCCTGAGGGTGTGCGCGACTCTGCCAGTCGGAAGTTAACGATACCTTTGCCATATGAACTTAGTCTGAGTACGCCGCCCAAATGTGAACATACCAGTCGTTCCTCTGTTATTCAGCTGATCAGTCTCAATATTAGACACCGGTGACAACGCAGAGGCATGACTGCATTATCTTCACGCAGAGTCGGTAGGCTTAGTGCTCCTTCACTTCTTGATTTGCCTAGCAAAAAGTTCATGCAACTACATCTTCTTGACTTTGGTCCATTGGTAGTAGACTACTAACTATTTGTAGTCGGTCAACATGAACCGCCATATCATAATATTATTCTGAAGGATTTTCAGTTCGTTCTGGTATCTTTTTGTATTGCATGCTAGATTCCAGTTGTATTAACAGAGCTCACTGCTACTCTGATATATCTTGCCAAAACCTTGAGGTCGGACGGACAGTGACGACGTATATGGTGTGATGGTGAAGCTGCCAATCCCGCGATCTTTGCTGGCAACTAGCAACGTCACACCATGCTGCAGACGACGCCTGGGCCCCACTTGGGGCCAGAGGGTGGTCTTAGGACTGCGTATGCATGACACAAGCTCCGTCCTCAGAAAGTTCTTCTCGAATCTTTCTTATTCCTAATTTCTTACTTTTTTTCTAGAACGCAGTATCGTAGGGTAAAAAACCTTCTGTCTTTGCTTGGCCACGGCAGGAAAACCTTTCTGAACTATTCTACTTCTGCCCTATCTGGCATTTTTAGGTTTTCTCTGTGGAAACTCTCCACTAGCTCATGAGCATGTCACGAAATATCTCAGTTCGCGCATTCGTACATTACGTCCTCGAACCCTACTACTGTCCGTGATTATTTCACTGTTCCCTATTTTTTCAACCCCTTATTCCAATCCTCCTTCTATCTCTTCAAGGGCTCTTGGGGGTTGTTCTCGTGTTGCCTGAATCAAGGTTCGATATGGCTCCAGTCATAATACGTGAAATACAGCGTGGATGTGCCAGCGGTCGGATATACTAAGTTTGTATGACGAGCATCTTCTTTTTCTCTGGACTTCAAATGGTCCATAGAGCTTAGGGCTTAGCTTTTTGGATGGTCTCTTGGAACGGATGTTTTTCGCATTTAACATCACCTTTTTTTTTTTTTTTTTTTTTTTTTATCATGTGTTTATTGATTATGGCCCAAAAACGTACATGCAGCTCGCGCTTTGGCATACAAAAAGCCTTAATTCCAACGCAATTACAAAGGAAACAACAAAACTCAAAACTCTCCACCCCTCCATCAACTAAGCGAAAACATATCTGCAAGCATCGCAACCGATGACTAACAAAAACCAGTAGTGAAAATCCCTGTCACAAACCAGCAGGGGCAGCCAGGGTAGTCACAAAAGGCCGAATGTCAAAAGAAAACTAAATCCAACCAGAGGAAGGACTCAAACTCGTGACTAGAAACGAAAGAACATCCTGGGGCAACAAACCTGCCCTGATGTCAAACCTAGAATAGCGCAGTAAGATGCCAGCTGAATAGTAAAGAAATAAACAAAACCAGCAAAACCGCCAGTTGAGTTAAGTGCCAACCATGCTGATCTCCTCCTCCTCCTCAGGGTCCAAACCAGGGCGCTGGGGGCGGGAAAGGCAGATGGTAGAGTGGGCATCGTGGGGCCCTCCACAGTTGACACACCTGACAGTAAGATGACTGCAAGGGCGACCGCGAACACGACAAGTG
>QLOI01000981.1:2089-40867 GCA_003313605.1 Tuber umbilicatum
AAAAAAAAAAAAAAAAAAAAAAAAAAAGACCAAGGGACAGTGGTGATTATATTCCTTGAAAGCAATTCGTCTCCTTGGTTCATGCTCCCAGAAATTTGGTAAAAGTTCTCACAATTGATGTGGCCATGTTTGACGATATGGCTTGCAATCTGGATGCCAGTGACTCTTAACCGCGCCCCCAGTTTAGGCTTCGTTACAGGGCCCCGTTTCTAAGGAATGGGGACAAAATAATATAGCTTATTTTGATCAACTGAGAAAAAAATCGTTCAAATTGGACCAAAACTGATAGAGCTAGATGGATTTGAAGTTGTCTAACTTCAAAGAGCTCTATCTCATTCAGTTTTGGTCCAATTTAAACGATTCTTTTTCCAATCTGCAGTTAATAACCTGCTCTTGGCGCCCCATTTGTCGGAAACGGGGCCCCGTAACGAACACTACTCCTACAAGACTGTAGATGTCTCGAGCAACCGATTCAGTAATGGCTCTCCTCTTACCAAGAAAGTCAACAGCCTCGTCATGATTTAGGTCTCCAATCTCCATCATGTGAGCTAGACAGGAGCTGGCTGAACGACCTATAGCATTTCAAATTATATATTTAGCATCTTAGTCAAGGAAGAGAAACAGAAGCTTGGAAATATAATAGAAACTTGCCTAGCATTTGGACTGGTGACTTCCCTTCGCTCATAACAAGGACCATAATGAAAAGTTGATTATCAGTCGCATTCTTTGCAATATCCTGTGAAATATTAAGAAGCTTGGAGTTATCCTGAACCAGACGGTTAATGTTGTCAAGAACCAAGACAGGTGAGCGACCCTTGTTCTTTTTGAATGCCCTTACCTGGTGCTGGAATTTCTTAAAGACCTTGACCAGGATTGTCCAATTGTCTATTACATATTAGCTGTTGTCAATAAGATTTGATATTAGTTGCTTCGAAACAGCCAAATTCATAGTCAAGCACACTAAGCTTGAATCATATCTGTGATGCCAAGTCAACTGAGCATTGCAAAGTCCATATCAATGTTATACAATAGCTGGCTGCAGTGTTCCGAACCATCCTAGGGCCCCATTGGGACTGTGGGGCAAATGCCAAGATGATGAGATGGGATGGGACCACCAGCCATAGTTCTATGTAGGCCATATTATGCTTAGAGGCTGCTGGGCTAAGACCACAAGGCCCTACACACTAAGCCTTTCTGGGACTACAGGAATCAACTGTGGATAGCTGATAACAGCCTGTGGTGGGTCAGGACTGACAGGATTGGGTCAGGACTGAAAATTGAAAAGAGGAGATCAAACCAAAAAGCTCTACAGGGCCCGGTAGGCCCTGTGGGACTTCTGGTCTCACCTCCATCTGCCCTAGCCTGTCAATGAACCTGAAAAAAGGCGGACTACCACCCCTAGCCTGCAGAGTCCTAGCTTCAGGCTGGAAGAACAGGACTGTTCAGAATACTGACTAGCTGCTAACTCATAGTGAAGAAGTGTACAAGAAGTCTATAGACCCCATTGTTTCAGAGCGACTAAGAGATAGTAAAGTAGAAGACTTACCAGCTGCCTCTCCAGCACTCATACCCCAGTAAGACAACAGCATATCTAGCCAAAAATGAGTAGCTGGAGTCCAGTGAAATGCTTTTGCAAATTCCTCACCAAACACCTTATCACTAACACCATTAGGACTGATGTTCACATAAAGGACACTCTCCAATTGGTGTGCAACATGGCAAACCAAGGTAGTTTTTCCAGTTCCATGGTGGCCAACAATCATGTTATAGTAAGCATAGTTACCTTCAAGTTGGGGTTTCAGGAGATTCTCAATAGCCTGGGTGGCACCTGGCTGCTCAACAAGCTCCTCTGTATCCTCAACATCTGGGACAGTGCCCATCACTAGTGTACTATTGAGAAGTTTCTCTCTCACCCAATTACTGTACTGGGCATAAACAATGTTACCAGTGGAACCAGCAAGAATGGTGGCTAAATTGAGCACAAAATTTGTTTGAGGGAGGAGGGCCTTGTATCAGCTTGATAGAAGCATCATGGTACCAGACAGTGGGCATACTTTAATCTTTCCTAAAACCTATCTCTAAGCCTCCAAAAATTTCACAAAAAATCTCCACATATGCTACCAGGAGTAGAGTAACCCCGAAGACCATGGTATAGAAAGACCTGAGCGAGTTCCTTACCTCTCAGTCCCCTGGGCAGAAGACTGAAACCAGGAGAACTGGAGACAAGATGCTGGAACCCTGTTGACATGGAAGCTGGAAATAAAAGAGGTGGATGGAGAATAAAGGTGAAAAGAGGGATAAGGCAGGATTCAAGAAACCCTAGCTGCCATCTTCATGACCAATGGTATTGTTGTTGGATAAAGTCTGTTGGGCGATCCCAGCAGTGGAGAAGTTGAAAGGTGAGAAGCTGGCAAGTTGGGGGAAGACGAACTAAGCCATGACCTGGAGCCATATCATAGATAAGCATGATGTAACGAGTGGCCCACAAACTCTTCCATGAGGCAGGTACTGTAGGGAGGTTAAATGGCTTTGTTAAAAATTCATGGAAATAATGTCTTTATTAAATTTTATAATTTGTCAGGAGAAAAAAAAAAGGTTCCACCAAGGAGGTGGAGATAGGTGGAAATGATTGGGGTATGATTAGTCAGGGATCTAGTTTTTAAGACCTTGGCCCAACCACAACTGTGGAAGAAAACATTCTCACACCGTGAGTGATTTTCTTGTTATTTTTCTCCATTCTGATACCGTGGATTTTCTTGATCTCTTCGTCTTCAATCCTTCTCTTTCGGGAAGAAATTTCTTTATTTACCAATTTTCCCTTTTCTTTTCATTTCATTACCTCCGGCATCTCCCTTCTCTTCTGAGAAGGGAACCCTCTACATTTCCTACAACCGTAGAGCAGTGACGAGTCATTGCTCTAATCAGTACCCAAGAAACTAGAGGCTGTGAGTTGAAGGGGGGTGGGTTATCTGTCTAAACCTAATCACATAGTCAATCATCCAAGCAAAATACCGTAAAAACTCGTAAAATCCACTATCCCCGGCAGCCTCTAACCTCCGGATTCTATGTCAAAATCCCTTAAGAAGGATTAGTGTTCTCCCTCACACTATATGGCCTGACTCATTTGACTTTGTTGGATCTCATTAACCTTGCAAGCTAAACTTATATTATGCTGATGTCGCGATTTACAGGGATTTCCGTCACAGCCCGGAGATAGTGGATTTCACGAGTTTTTACAGTGATGGAAAAAGCTATGTGCGGGAGCGAGAAACTTGGAATCCTGGTTCTTTCAAACTCACTGGAGGTGCCCTATATATACAAATTCTTCCTTTCACAACTCTTCAACTTATCTTCAACGCACATGTTTCTATGGCGGGGGGGTCGCACTTCTACTTTTATTTTCGTTCACAGGGATTTATATTCTCATAACGGACCAAGGCTCTGGTTTCGCTCCAGGTTGTGTTTGCACGGTATACAAGGCAGGGTGGCATGGAAGCACTATCCTCTCTGGATGAGGTTATTGCGCATCGTCTAGTAACACTTCTGTCCTTTCTTTTGACGCCGTGTGATAGTCCGTTATCGCCCAATCCCGCCACGCCAGCCGGCTGGCGGGACCTAGCGGTATGGAACCACTCCCCTGGAGTAATACATTGGTCCAAAGCCAATACGCCCATAAAGCCTATTTGCCGTAATCCCGAGAGTACAAGGTACTGGCTTCCGCTCTCCACGCAAACGAAAACCCACATGAGGATCCTGACACAACGGAAGACCAGGTCCTCGTTTACCCGTAGGACCCGAATTACCTATGGCACACTGCAATCCTAGAATCTAAATTGGTACTTGGTCAATCAATCCATTAGGCAACGTTAATCTTCAACTAGGCGGAAGATAGGCGGCCCAGTGTTCTCAACTGTCTAGTCTAAAAACGGTAGGACGGGACGGACTATTAATGCCATGATGTAGGCAAATACCTGAAATTTCCGGGTAGACTTTATCAGAATCTTCCCATTCCGCAATAATGGCTGAGAGCTTAGAGTGTAGATTGGATGCGGTTGCAATGTACTGTACCTTTTGTATGGGAGGCTCATACAAAATTGTAAGTGCCTTTTGATCACTATCATTCCTTCTAGTATTACTCCATAGGCATTAACTAACAGAACTTATAAACAATAATATCTAGATAGCTCCGGAGGCTTACAAGTGATAAAGCCGAGATTTTGTGAAGTGAAAATGCTCCAAAATGGGGGGGTCGGTTTCCTTTGTCGCCAAGCTCATACAAGCCCTAATAGAAATCATGTACTGCCAAACGACTAACTATAGTATCATGAAACATTACTCGCGCCATCCAGTGCAGTCCCCCGGACGGCTGCGAACACTGGCCGGGCGCGAATGTTAAATCGCTGCGCTGCTCACCTAATCTGAGCACTAACCGAAGGGTGCAGTGTGAGGACAGTAATCCAAGTAACTCATGTTGGCGCTTACCTAATCCAAGTGCTAACCCAGATTGGCTGAAAAAATGCTGCGTGAGTATTACACCAGACCCCTATACCTATCCGACTATAAGCTTTCACTTCGCCCGAGGGACAGGCAGAGACCAGAATCCTAGATAAGGTGGGCAATGAACACGCCCTTCAAAACCCCCCACCTTACTTCTATCCCCCCTCCCTCAACCCTCGCTCTAGCTACCGTGTGTCCATTTATTTTCTCGCTCCCCACGAGTGACCACCTATGACCTACTCATAAGGTAACACTGCATGCCACGGCACGTCCGAATCGGTTCACGCGCATACAATACGCTACATCTACAGCTAGTCCATCCGAACAAAGGTAACAGCAGCTAGGGGAAAAACACATACTGTGCTCATAATAGTATTATTATAAACGTGACAGAACAAGTCATACATCCTCAATACTCATTCCCCCAGAGAGCCCAAGCACTTGTCTGACATTAGAAGGGAAAAAAAGGAAAAAAGTAGAACAAGAAGAAAACCTAAACTACCTGTTGTTGGTGTTTTAGCCCGATCAAATAGGGCGACTTGTTGACGGTGGTTTTGGATACTTTGGTTCGGTCCTACTGGCATTCCGGAGGGGTGGTGACGGGAGGAGGGGAAACGCGCGACTCCAGTTGTTGTGCTGTGCCCGGGTATCATGTGTAGACTACCGTACGATACACGGGTTTGCTGTGTGTGCGAAAAGTGAAGACAGCAATTTTTAGACGATTTGGCTTGGGGAATAAATTACTTGGGGGTCGAAAAAGGTGTGCAATACTATGAGTACATACGGCAGTGCATAAAGAAAGCGAAACTAGACTGTATTTTGCATTACCTTAAACATGGAATATGGAAGCACATCAGGAAACGAGGGGAACCCGTCGATGGTATTGAATCCGTGGATAATATCTTCTCTCTAGTGCGATAGTTTAGGGCTAGATAGCTTGTGTTTAGACCTGCTTTGCGAAGCGCTCATAGGAGAGGTCAAACAGGGCTGTGTTACTTAATTAAGATTGGTGCCACGCGGGGTGCCACGCGGGGGCAGCAATTGGAGATGCAGCTTTCCAAACCAACACCGGAAACTTCAGGAAGCACAGAACGGCGAGTTCTTTGATTCACATATATGTGATAGCACACAGGTGTCCGGCGCCATCCCGCCGAGTGATTGGATACGTAGATTTTTATTCTCCTCGATAGATAAAAAATCAAAGTGGAGAGGGAATAGACCACATTCAAATCTACGTTGTAGATGATGGCTCAAATCCCATCTCCATGACACCGCCTACAATCCTAAAGCTTTGGCCTCCAATTCAATGACATCATCGAGGGTTTCGTCCAGGGGGGCACCCTTCGGCTCCCATCCGAGAAACTTCCTACCGCGCGAGGCCCAACCACGGGAATTTGTGCCCCAGAGGATGTGACCGTAGGGGTTAAGCTTGATAATTTCCTCGTTAGGCAAGGAGATGACCTCGTCCGTCTTCAAGTAGCCCTTAGCCTTAGCTTGCTTAGCGATTTTCTTGGCGAGCTCGCCCCAAGTCTTTCACCCTTGTTAGCGCAACCATTAAGGGTGAGGTAGGGGGCTAACGTGCTCGCCGTTCTCAGCAAAGTAGTACCCTTCTGGCCCCCAAGTAGCCTTTCCGCCGCCGGGCTCAGCAGCAGCTTCCGTCAGGAGAAGATAGAGGTTAGCGAGATCCTGGACATGGACGTTATTCCAGACGGTTGCCCCATTGGTCACCTGGAAGGCCTGGCCGTGCTTCAAAGTTTGCTTGGTCAATCCGGGTACCTGGTTGCTACGGGTGTTTCCGGAACCAGAACCAGAACCGTAAATAGTAGGTGGGCAAACAATAGCAGTCCTGATGGTGTCAGAATTTGCTCCAATCACGATCGAATCTACATCTCTGTGTAGATGGCCAGATTCTGGGAATGAGGTGATTTCTTGGACATCGTCAATGTCATCGTAGATCTTGTCCGAAGCAGCTTTACCGAATTCTGAGGCAAGATTGATGTCGGGCAGAATTGCGGCTCCCGAGGTGTGGATGAGGTACGAAGGCGTCGTGCGCTTCCTGAGACCGGCTACAATTGAATTTGCCGAGGGGACGTGATCGCAATCCGCAAAGTGGAGGACAATGTCTGCCTTTGAAGACTCGTCCTCGATTAAAGAACCAGAGTCGAGGTCTCCAGAAACGGTCTTGACATTAGGGTACTTTCTCGTTACTGCAGTGGCTTTTTCTGGGCTGCGGACAAGAGCGGTGATCTCGTACTCAGGATGGGCTTTGATGATGGCGTCGAGGGCGGTGCCACCAATGTAGCCGGAAGCTCCAGTTCTGGGCCAAATATCAGTGAACACCCACAATTGAGGCGGGAAACTTATCGGGAAGGCTCACGCAAAGATTTTGGGAGCCATTTTATGGATTGTTGGTCTGAAGGAGATAATCTCGAGACGTTCTTGCGGTAATTCGGCGATAAAGAAGAATTGTTGATGAGGGGAAATCGAGAGGGGAGAAGTACTTGTAGGGAGAGCGAGCTAAAGCAAGGGATGGAGCCATGACGACGAGGAATTCTTGAACCTTCCAGCGACGTGCAATTGCACTCTTTGTGAATAATCATACAACGAGCTATCAGTTACTCGTACACCCACTTTTCTACTCGAGTACGAAGGATCAATTCAATGATACCTCCATTTCTCCCCCGCTCTTCTCTCCGCGCTTTCTCCCCCAACCTCGGGGCCGCTGACCCGACAAAGGAAAAAGTGGTTGTGATGGCAGTTCTGCGAGTAGCCGCTAGCAAGAAGATAGCGGGCGTCTACGTAACACTTGTGTCATCAATGGTACTTGAGTAGACTACCTAGACTAATAAATTATCTTGCTGGTAGAGCGCTCGAGCGCTGTACTAAATACACGTTTTTGCCAAGTGTAACGCCGGCCACCGAATTTTAGTGAGAGTGCGAGAACAACCCCCGAGTTTCTCACCCAAATTGGGTTGCCAGTCTCATATTTGGCAATGAGGTGGGAGTATCATATATAATATACGCTTCTTATTTAGAAGGTTACCCGCACACTGAGCCTAATCGAGTTATTTACTAGGGGTAGGTTATTCATAGTAAGGGTATTGCAAAGTTAAAAAGATGATTTCCCAGTAACGAGTAAACACAAGAGGTTTCATTAGATTACTTCATTATGTTAGCCAATAGCATCCCCCATATCAGGTAGTATATTTGAACGCACCAAGGTATCTGGAGGCAGAGCACACGAGTCATACAAGAGAAACTGGATAACTGTTTAAAAGTGTGCTATAGTATCTTATGATTTTCTTCTGATTTTTAAAAAATTTCCTTTCACATCATGTATCATTCCCGAGTTCTAATAGAGCCTTTGTTAAAACCAGATTCTGTGGCGGATACTGAGCTCTTGAGCTCAACATCTACACAAAAAAAAGCACAGTAAAGTTATGGGGAGATAACTGCTTCTGCGTGCGCCAATCATACATGAAACAGCAGAGTAAGCAGTAAGCTATGTTTTTTCTGTTTTTCTAATTTTGAATACCACTACTGTACGAAGTAGACCTCCCATCCAAATACCCGCGAAATACCATGGGGAAATGACGCAATCCCAGTTCACACCTCGAAAAAGGAGGTTAAGCTCTACACCCCGCCATCCGCTCGAGCGCCCTACCGTACTCGAGTACAGTAGGGCAATCAAACCCCAATACTGGGGAGCTTTGTTGTCTGTCAAACTCGTGCTTCGATCGAATCATCGGAATCAGCCGGTGGGCACCTCAGAATCGCCAATCTTCAGCTCAGAGGCAACCAATCACTTATTCCATGAAACATCAAGCAAGATTTAGACTAGATCTCGGAGCAGCAATCGCAATCCGGTAATCGGGCACACTGGGATGATAGCAACTGCGTCCTCCATTTGCCCTACTCGGGGATTCCGGGGGACCATACAGCATCGGGCTGGGAAGGGATGGCTATTTCTAACCCATACGCTATGGTACCATCAGAGCGCTATTTTGATGCAAGGTTGTGACTAGTTTATAAGAGCCAGACATAATAACTGGTGCTCCGTGGTTCCAGTATTGGCCGCAAATTGATACCTCCCTTGAGAAATTTACGCCTTCAGTAGCGCAGCTTTTCCTCCATGGACTGGAATTGTGTCAAACAGAGCGCAAAGGCATTCTCTCGAGTACATGATCTAGGCCTAAGACAAAGATAAAGTGCAAGATGTAGCGAATTGTTGAGTTCTCGAACACACAAGCTCTTCCGGTAGCATTTGCGTATGATATCCGTGCAGGTATGGTATGGTGCCACGAGCATATGCATCCCCATTATTACCGATATCGGGCGCCAGACTAGGTGCCCATAAAGTACTGGCCCAGATCTTACGGATGCCAGGTTATCCACTTTTGTGTAACCATGAGGATGCCGGCGGCACAAGTCTTGTCTCTCCCAATAACAGACCGCCCAAACCCACCACCATGGTCCTACTAGGTGTCGAGCAACAACCCAGTAAAAAAATGTTGAACTTTAGCCAGCTCTCAAAAAATGCCAAAATTAATGAATAAAAAACCCCACGACTACATCATAACTAGGGACTTTCAATCCTTGTTACCTGTAGTTAACTTCTGCTATCGAATTTACCACTTGAAGTATTCTAGAAAATTAATAATATGAGAGTACGCCCCGAACACCCCACAATGTGAACCCTATCTATCGAGAAAATATTGAACGAAAGACCCCCCACCGAATAATCGTGGCATTCTTAACTGGGCGAAAGGACGGCACTCGCGGTGCCTTGAAGTTGAAGGTGTTGGCTTCATCAGTACACAGTGCAGTGTAAAAGCCCTTTAGTAATAACTGGAGCTGGCTCAGCCCAAAGCACCGTGACCAGACCCCCATAGTGCCTACCCCGCCATCCACCGTGGGTACCCGAATACAAAAGAAATTACCACTGAAGTTTCCCTTTGGGCACAAGAGGCGGAAGTAGCGTAAAACCGGCCCTCGGTTGAGAAGAAAAGAAAAGAGAAGCCACAGCATCAGGTAAATTAGAATGTCTTAGCACATTCCTAGCGCTCGTGGAAAACCGCGTCACATAAGATCACTCGCCTATCTAGACCCACCCTGCTGGATTAGAATTGTCGAGGATATGATGTGAAGGGAGAGACAAGAGCGGTGACGTTTTCAGCGGCGGGATTTCCTTTTTTATATCCGCCTATAGGACAAGCTTGGAATAAAAATGGATATCATACGAAACAAAAGAAAACGGCTTCAGTTCGAAAGACTATGGAAAGACCGACTAGAAATGAACACTACTATCGTAGCGCCGCCTTCAGGAATGCAGCACAGCGAATGCCAGATCTGTGCAGCCAAATAAATTTATGATAATAATATTATTGAAGGGAATACAGCGCGATTCCGGAACCGCCTAATGGATAACCGAGGCTTCCCTAACCCCAGCGCGGATGTAATCATCCACTTCTACTCCAAGATATCACTGCACAGATGAAAATGTAACACTTAAAATAAGGAGAAATTAATTCTGTTATTATCATAATTTCCAGTTATTACCAGTACCATATCCTCGGGCAGATGACAACCAACTTTCTACATATCCCACCAAGGAAAATTTTTAAAAAAGTAGTAAACTGTCAGATCCGCTTCCCGAAACGTAACAATAGGGAAAGAGGGGTGTAAAAGCACACGAGCGGACTCAAACAAATCTAACGAAAAAAATGAAGCCGACAAAGAAACAATGACGAAAACGGAACAGACTGAGGTGGACATGAAAACCAGTCGGTGCCAAGAGGAAAAAACAACCGGGAAGATGAGAAACCCCCCTTAGCCAAGTTCCTCCGCAAAAGACCGGTTATATCAACGCAGTGGCCTTAACGAGGACCTTCCAGGCGCCAGTGTTGTCCCTCTTGTAAATCATGGGGAAAACACAGAACTTGATCTTGGCGTCTTTCTCCTCGAGGATGCGAGTGTCGTGGCCGAAGTTGAGGAGTCCCTCAGTACCCAGATCGCAAACAGTCATTTTGGCAACCTGGAAGGGCGTGGCGGTCTCGTGGAACACGAGTTTCCAGTTCCCCCATCCGAGATTGGCCATTCTGAGGGCGAGGCGTCCGGCGTGTTCGATGCATCCGACGAGCGAGCGGAGTGATTCTTCGAGGTGGCGGGCGTCAGTAGGGCGGGAGAGGAGCGAGACGTATTTGTCGTGGAGCTGCCCTCCAAGGGCTTCTGACATCTCGGTGAGGACTGGCCAGACTTTGTTGGCAATTTCCGTCTTGTCTGTTTTTCTCGGTTATCTAGCCGTGCATATTGACGGGGTGAAGGAAGGGAGACTTACTTTGAACCCAACCTCTCAAAATCCTAGCTCTCTCGGACGGTGCTTCTCCCATTTTGAGGATGAGTTGATCGACAAAACTCTCGGATATGACCTCGTTATGAATTAAACGGGCAAACAAGCCAGACACAAGAAGAAACTTGGTCTTATTCGTGTCGTCCAAGAGCCAGTCAAGAAGAGGCTCGTCCCCCTGAACCATAGTCCCCAACTTCTCACGAACCTGGGGTGGAATATGGACCGTGGTGACTGGCATTTGCCTGGTGAATTGGTAATTGCAACGTCCCAGATTTGCAATCGAGCGGAAGAGTATGCCGAATTCCCCAAAGAAGAACTTATTGGAGGGGAACCTCCCATCGTCTCCTTCGGGCTCGACAGGATTTGGAATAGCGACAGGGGCAGGAACGGGCGTCTCGTGGATGGCAGCCAACAGGGCAGTAATGGGTTCCCGGGCAGCCGGAGCAACCGGAGAGGCGTTTATTGAAGGGTCGATTCCGTTAGCTAAAAGCCTAGCTCTGAGAACAGCAATCTCTTGCTGGTACCCGTTAACAGTCTCCACCATTGGCTCCGTGTGCTCCGCTATAGCACGCAAATGCACCATCTCCCCCATTATATTGGTGAAATCCTCAAGAGAAATCCTCCTTTGGGGCCCAACCGATAGCAAGGTCGCTTCCATGGTAGAGTAGTGGTCTTTGATCGCATTATTCTCATGCTTCAGCTCCTCCTCCCGGGCTTTGCCCGCTTGGATTTGTGCCCTTAGGCTTGCATTTCGGGCTTTCATGTCTTGTAGCACTCGTCCGCAGACGTAATGTCCATCAGGGTTAGTGGAAGATATGCCGTAATGCCCCCCCATTCTCTCCTCATGATCCTTCTGTGCGCTAGCAACGAGTACCGCATTCTGGTATACCGCCAAATCAATTTGGCTCTGGGCTGCAGCTTGGGCGTTTGAAAGTGACGAACGCCCACGGTTTGAGGCCGGGCGAGGAGCCGCATAAGTCGGCAAAGAAGCCATTAAATCAGGACAAAACAGATATAAAGTTTGGTTTTGAAAATTTAGTGGGACCTGGTGTCTTGTGGAAGGAGTTGGAGTGGATGGAAAAGAGCACAGGCCGGCAAGAAAAGAACCGTTCTGATCCTGTTGTGACGACGGGACATAGGGTGTCCTATTAGGAGTGAGGGCGCTCTGGGAATCTGCCCCGTACTGGCTCCGATAATCAGAAGCTTTTTCCTTCCCTTTAGCCCCCGTTAGACCACCTTTAAGTAAGTTTAACTCACCAAACCCCTCCTTCAGGGTTTGGCCAAACGGAACCTGGGATCCAGGATATATGGCTCCCTGTGCAGGATACAGCTGTCGGGTCGGTTCTGGGGGGGTTCCCCCGGAAGTCGATAAATGCATTGGCTCTGATCTGGTCGGCCCAGGGTTAGCGCTCTTGGGCTGAGGTCTGGCCGCCACGGACCATGCACCGCGAGGAGTAGTCATAGGTTTTGACCTTCCCTGTGGAGTTGAGTCAGTACTATGGACCCCCTAGTGATGTAATGTTCCATTTTACGCACCAAAGAGGGATACTCTTGTTGCGAGCTGAGCACTGGTGGCCCTTGTTGAGGAGTTTCCTCCCGATCGCCGCCGGCATCTGCATAAGTCGCCGCTCCGAACTATCCATGGCCATTCAAGTCAGCTGCCGCCGCCAAAGGGCAACCGCAGGTAAAGACAAGAGAGTGGAGTTTCCCCGCAGCCGCCTGTCAGCGGGGAAGCGGAAAGATAAACACAACTTACGACACTCTTTTTCTCATGCTTTCTCCTGGCAGTAGCTTCGTCGTGCCTAATTGCTGGAAATATTTAGCTAGGTCCCCGAAACATAAATTGAAAAGAATCTTGAAGAAGCTTACTCTTAACCGGCATTCCTAAAGCCTAAGAATAGATTTGGAGAGATAATGTAAGTAAATCCCGGACCCAGCCGCTATAAGATAGTTTCAATAACTAAAATTGAAAGATAAACTTCATTGTAACCAAGAGAACGATGCGAACGATGTGCGAACAATCAGAAGGAAGGGGGAGGTGACGGGAAGGATAAGAATAAGGCCGGCTCCCCGCAACTGGTACCGGCATGGGCACCCTACGGGCCTACGGTGTCCCCCCCCCTAATACTATATGAAGGGCCACTGTCAGACAGGGCGGAACAGCTCCCAAGACCATCAAACAAACGCTCCGTGGTTCGGGGCGCAGCCGTACACCAACACCCATCAGCAGCGACACTAAGCGGGGCTCCGGAAACTCCCATAATGCAAAATATGAAACCAAAAAAAGAACGAATCACAATCTATGACGGAGAGAGATTGATATATGTGCACGTTCACGACCCGACTATTCTCCCTTTTAGCCATAAGTTCCATGCATCGATGCTTCGGCATGATAGGCGCATTAGCAAACGCCCGAAAAGAACAAGGGTTGGGCTTAGGTACATGAGGTCATTGCCCGACCTCCCGCCGCCTCCAGGCATACAAGTTTCGCTGCCAACCGCAACTACCGATGACGGCGGCCTTCGGGTACTCTTCGGGAATGAGCGGCTTTTCACTGCCTCCGATAGTACAAGGCCTGGCTCCCCTGGCTACTCAGATGCTGCCTGGCCGCAGGCCTTTCATCTCTGTTTTTATGTAGGGAATACCATGACACAGGGTGAATGGGTCTCTCGCGGCAGCACATGGGTGCTGCCATGCCATTATTTCGCATTTGCACTGCTAACCACAGCACAAAAGAGTATCTGGTAGGTTGATTAACGAACATCGGTACACTACGAACACATTGACTGACCGCATCATATTTGGTGATCCGAACTCCCAGAAACCAAGCACACGCACACACACTTCATCCGTCAAAGGGCAAACCACGACCATCAAAGAAACAATATCCCGAGATCTTTTTGTTTGTGGAATGGAAGATTGCAGTACGACAGTCTCCATCAATCACAAGTTCCAAGGCCAACAAAAAAAAAAGTTGTCAAATAAAGGGTATGTAAAAAAGTTTCTACAAGGCAGATAGGTACCACACATGTGTGCTCCTACTCAGAAGACGAACTCTAAACTCTCTATACGGATAAACTAGATAATGGAGCAAACCCCGATACATAGCAGCTCCCACCCCTCCATGTGAGGCAAAATCTTTACCCTTAATACTATTTTTCTGGAGAGAACAGAAACATTCTGGCAATCGGTGGGACAAATGCGGTTAAGGCAAACGTGGCTCAAACAGAGCGACTCACTCCTACCCGTGTTTGAGTTCGAATTAAGCGATATACCACCGATACACAAAAGGCCTTTTTTTGTGTATCAGTAGTACATCACTCAATTCAACCATAAACAAGTACCGAACCGTGCTCAAGCACAAATTTGGTACTCGGAGCGAATGATAACCTCCAAACTTTTCCACTCTACCACCTATCCGAGGAGTACCTATAGATCTGTTTGACTTATTAAAACTAGTTTCCAGAAAAACCCTCTAGCAGAGTTGTTTTCCGAGAGATATTTTATACCCGCCGGAACCTGTTAGACACCTAACCAAGTTCACCTAGTGCTGAGTGGCCCCCCAAGCTCAGGTATTCAGGGTACTAGCTGGATAGATATATTCTCCAACTCTTCTCTTTTGCTTGCTCCACCACGTTACAGCAAGTCCTTCAACTATTCGGTCTGGCCTGGCTGCTTCCGTTTGTCGGTTTACAGCGAGATTAGTGGGTCAATAACATCGTCACCATTTCCATTCACCTACAAGTATTTAATCAGTGTAGAGGCATCATAATAATAATATTATGTACTCGAGTGATTAGAGGCCTAAAAACCTACCCGCATCGTATTAGGTCCAATGTTTCCATATCAAACTACCGAGAGCTCCCTGCCCCAATATATCGCAAGCCTCCCAAAAGTCAAGATTCTAACTCTCCATCACTAAAATATCGCGATCGCGTGACAGAGCAGAAAACTGCCGACTCAACGATATTTTCATTATTAATTCCCAAGACCTTATAGACATCAATGAACTTATATCCGCAAAGCAAGTGAAAAGAGTTAACAGGCAAGTATATAAGTGAAACCCATGCTACAAAAAGAAAACCAAGGTTTTAAAAGGAATAAAAAATGAAATGAGGGAATAATGAAAAATGCGAATCTGATCCCTGGTCCGCAGAGGATGGGTGATTTGCTACTTCAAGAGAAGAGAAATTCAGCACGCAACGTACCGTCAGCCCACCTTCCAAATCTAGGTGCACACGAACTAAATGGTTTTACTGTTGGATCTTCCAAACAAACTGGCGTATACAGCATCGACAACGGGACTTGCTGATATCCTCCTGCCACCGAAGAACCTGCCGTTCAGGCCTTGGATCGCTTTTTCGCCTCCCTGTACTTTTTCGAACTTGATGTAAATTTCTCCTTGACTGTTGGGGTCCAAGGCAATGTGAACGACATGTCCATACTTGTTCTCGCATTCAGTTTTAACGTCATCTTCCAGATCTTTAACCCAGGCGTCACCAGTCTCCCTATAGGCACCAGTTAGCTACTAAGCGGCTCTAAAATGAGATGGAGTTCCAAGGCCCAGACTTACTCTGCCGGATCAAACATGTTTTTTAATACGACACATCTACTCGCCATAGGTACATCAAGAGGGAGAGTTTTAGTAACCTTATCCGGTAACTTTTGCCTTATAGGCAAGTCTTTGCCGTTCGAAGCGGCCGGTGATTTCGTTTTCTTATCGGTAGGTGCCGGTTCGTCCTGTCTCGCCAATTTCCTCATGAGCAAGTCCCTACTATAATTATTGAAGTTTACCCCAGCGACATCGGTATCATCAAGGGCACTAGCGCCAGCTCCACTAGCTTTATCGTCAGCACGGCCAACCCGGTCATTGCCCCCACGGCTACGGGAATCAAATGCGGATCCCTGAAACCCTTGGTAACCAGAAAATCGCTGGAGCATCTGAGCAGTAGACTCCGGTGTAAATTTGTCATTGCCAAGACCAACACGAATAGGACGGCCAGCAAGATCAAAACCGTTCATCTTCTCCAAAGCTTCGCGAGCTTGATTGGGATCACGATACCTAAAAAATAGTTATTAGCATATTATTGAGAAAAACCATAGCCATGCAACTTACTGGACAAAACCATAGCCTCTGCTCCTGCCTCCCTCCTCCTTCTGCAACTGGACGAACTCAAGTTCCCCGAATGGCTCGAATACGTTTTGCAAATCGCTCTCAGTGATACTAAAGTGAATATTTCCGACATAAAGCCTATGAAAGGGGATTTGATTTGTAGTCGTTGTCTCAGCGGCGCTAACGCGGGCTTGACGATTCTTTTCTGCCTCTGTAAGCTGTGCGATGATCGGGATTCCGAGGAGCTTCTGTCCTGTCAACTGAATTGCTTTGGGCACTGAGGCCTCATCCTTGAATTCGACATATCCCACACTATTTTAAAATGTTAGCCAAGGCCCCAATCTTACCCAGGAATCGTGAAGAAACTCACCCTTTAGATCTACCGCTAACACGGTCTTTAACGATTTGGGCTTCTTTAACTGGGCCAACCTTCTCAAAGAATGTAATCAGTTCCTTGGTTCTGAGCCTTGCAGCCAACTGTTGGACAAAGACAGTACGACGATCGCGTTCATCTTCAGTCAACTGAGGAGAGCGAGACCTATTAACATTAGCACGAACTCTTTCCCATAGGACAGCCCAATTAGGCTTACCTAGTCCTTCCTCGGCCACCTCGCCTCCTTGGACTCCTTGATCTTCGATCACGGTCACGCCTATCTCCTCTGTAATAATCATCTCTGTCACGCTCGTCGTAGTAATCTCTATATCTGCGATCTCGACCGCGCCCAGAGTAATACCTGTCATCATCCCTTTCGGAGGAGCGATGCCTGCTGTGTCGAGACGAAGACTCATAGTAATCATCACCATCATAGTAGGAATCTCTACGACCTGAACGGCGTCTTGAAACAATGTCAGTAATCTCTAGGTCCGGTCGAGATGAAAAGATTTGAAGGATCTTGGAAATATACCTATCGCTATCCCTACTTCTACTTCTCCTACGTTCACGGTGGCGTTCACTACGCGGGCTCCTATCGCGATCCCTATCCCGTTCGCCGTCTCGGTCCCTCCTAGAAGAAGATTTAACGCTCCCGCCGCCGTTGCGGTCGGGCTTCGGAGTAGAAGCAGCACTATCGTGATGATCAGGTTGCTGTCTTGGCTTAGTCCCTTCGGAGGCTTCGAGAAGGGCTTCTACGTCTAGACCAGACATCTTGCCTTTTTTATATATTTTCTTTTTTTTTCTTTGTTCTGCTCGAAATTTTGGGAGAAGCGCTGGGTATGGGGGAGCTTATTCACTGTAAGCGGGGGTATAAGTTGTTAGGATATTGTTATTTCGCTAGGTGAGCGCGGCAGAGGGAGGAAGCGATGAGACTCGAACCCTTTCTTTTGAATATTCGGATAGAATATCAGTCCGGCAGAAACCAGAAACGAACAGAGTTGTTAGAAAAATAGGATATCCCTATGATTGTTAGAAGGATGCAAGGCTGTGGACGACCAAAACACTGATATCGTGGGTGTTGTTCTAGACAAGAAAGATGCGATGGGCAGACGAGGAAGGAGGCGAAAGAAAATGCGCGTTGATCTGACAGAACTGTCGACAAATGTTCAAAAACATCAAATTCCTAGGACCCGGGCGGATGTTATTACTGTAATACATTCCATCCTATTTACTAGTATATTAAGCCCAATTTATGTCCTTTTTTACATTTGGTTTTAGAGAAGAATGGCCGTTGAAATCCAAGTCGGCGAGATAAGGGTCTAACCCTTGACAAACAACAGTCACCAGGATCTAATCAGATTCAATATCCCACCTGAGAGTCCCACACACACATTCCACTGTAAGAAAATAATTCTCTGGTTTGACGACGATAACATCGCCTTAAGAATTACACAGCACGACAACCTGAGCAACCCCCCGCTGCCACCAACGAATAGCTCACCCAAAGTATATTGACCCTCTCCCTCGAACGCCTTCCGATCCATTTTTCTCGGGGAATTTCCGACCTCTTCTTACCCCGCGAAATACTATAGGCTGACTTTTGCACTCAGAACCAGAACACCCTACAGCAATCAATATGTCTGACAGCGGAGAAGTCGAGGTCGCCGCGGCCAATTACTCTGTTCTGCCCCGGGAGGTTACCGATGAGATTGGAAGCACCAAATTGTTCAACAAGTGGAGCTACGAGGATGTCGAAATTAGGGATATTTCTTTGACGTAGGAACACCCTCTGAATGTTTGATTGGACATTTCAAGGAAGGATAGAGCGAAGCGCAAATGGAGCTATACTTGGCTGGAAAAGAGGGGAAATCAACAAGAGCTGCATCAAAAACATTGCGTATACGGTTATGTAAACTGGATGCTAACAGAAAATATCAACTCATTCTAGCGATTACATGAGCATCCGTAACCCCGTCTACCTCTCCCATTCCGCCGGTCGTTATGCAGTAAAGCGATTCCGCAAGGCTCAATGCCCAATTATCGAGCGTCTTACCAACTCTCTAATGATGAACGGCCGTAACAACGGAAAGAAACTCATGGCTGTCCGCATCGTCGACCACGCCTTCTCCATCATCCATCTCACCACGGACCAGAACCCCATCCAGGTTGCTGTCGACGCCATTGTCAATTGCGGTCCCCGTGAGGACTCCACCCGTATTGGATCTGCTGGTACCGTTCGCAGGCAGGCCGTCGACGTTTCTCCCCTTCGTCGAGTCAACCAGGCCATTGCACTCCTTACCATTGGCGCTCGTGAGGCCAGCTTCAGAAATGTGAAGAGCATTGCCGAATGCTTGGCCGAGGAGTTGATCAATGCTGCCAAGGGGTCATCTAACTCCTATGCCATCAAGAAGAAGGATGAACTAGAACGGTAGGAACTCTTGCCCAACTTGCAGCACCCAAAACTAACGCTTTTACCAGTGTCGCCAAATCCAACCGTTAATATGGGCATTTCTGGGGTCATACGGGTCTTTCCTTTCAAATAAAATAAAAAGTTCATCATTCATTTCGTGCGGTAAAACCAAACTTAAGATATTGCCGGCAGGTCTATCTTATTGTCCGGGTTACCTTTAGCTGATATGGGAGCAGCTGGAGGTGGCGTGACCTATCTATAATGATGTGATTAGCAATGATAAAAATCATCAAAACATTCTCCTTTTCTGGGCATCTGGGGGTTTTCATTTTCCTTTACAATTTACCTTTGTGTATAGTTTCTGTTTCCTGGTTTCCTGCAGTATCGGCATGCGGATGCAGTTTCAAAGACAAAATTCGAGGTCGTTGGGCCTATTGCGTTAGTTACGCGATGGGCTAAAGTCCCTCGTTAATCTCTATTCTCAGATTTGACTCAGAGTTGTAAGTTATCGGTCTCCCACACCAGAAAACCTAATACAATTTTCTCGGAGAGCGTTCACATATGTAATGATATCCTGATACCCTTCACTGCTTTGCTAAGAAATATTATTTCACACTACCCACTTGTGCTACGTGTGATAGTATTTAATAAAAAGCTATGAGGGACACTTGGCGTCACCGTGCGAGTGATAGGATATGATGACAGATGGAAGGTCAACTTAGGCAAGCAACGCGCTAGAGACTATGATACCTCAAATATAATAGCCCAGATAATACCTACAAGCACCCTAGCTGCCGACACGATAAACGGGACTTCGCCCCCCCGCCAAAAAAAAAAAACAATACCAGTAGAAAGTAAAACCATAGCGTACAAGTGTTTTGCCGAACTGATGTATATATACCCCTGAAAGAGTGCAGAGCTTAGAAACGCCAATCCCGGGCCGGATTCTGTTCCATTAGTATTACAGCCCAGGTATCTTCACTAGAACAAAGTATAAGGAAACCCCGATAGGTAAATTAGTAGGTCAGGGCTGAGGAACGACTCTATCCTGACATGGCGCCATGGCATCGCTAAATATTATGCATTCCACTGAAAAGAGCTTTCAAGGGGCCTGTAGGTTAATAATACAAACGAGAGTGTGTGTACTGGGTTCGTATTCCCGTACCAAGGTTAAAGTAAGTGAATCCATTGAAAGAGAAGGGATAAACGGGGGACAAGGCAAAGGGGAGAAAGGCACCGAAGAGGATGACATGGCTTGACTAGAAGCAAACAAATATACAACACGCAACCACAGATTCCAATAGCTTGTCCTTATATTGCTCCTTCATTATCGATCACTCGGTGATTCTCCGATTCTCAGCTTCAATGAAACGTACTAGGGGATTACACGGCCGACAAATCACTAATAAATTTAGGCAACACAGGGCGGACAGACGGCTCAGTAGCTCTGTGAGATTTGGCTACTGTAGTATTCGTTTCTCAATGAATGCACAGTTCCGGGCCAGAGCTACGCTACTTTACTTATCCCCCCCTAAAAAAAAAGGGGGGGGGGGGGCAAAGTCCATTGAATTCCAGCCAAAGCTGTGAAAGCTACTCGAATTGTGTTTGTGGTGCTCCACTAGACATGTATGTAAGAGCATCTCATGGTATGATACTAGAATACCGCAGTCTCATCACGGGTCGAAACCAAAGGTATCACGATTGGACCTGGCGCCACAACGCAAAAACTCGAAACGGCTAACCGAAAGTCTTGAATTGAGTTTATTAAATTTTATTCAGTGGAAAATATGCGTGGGGGCGATGAGAGAAAGGAAACAAATTTGGGAAACAAAAGCACGAGAAAAATAATATAAGCATCTATCACACATATCCCCTATTATTATACTAGCAAGCATATCTACTCTCTTCTCGGTGATATCGGCGAGCGGAACATGGATTACGCCGTCTGAGTACTCACCGAATACAGACTTGGTACTCATGTTGGTAATGTCCAGGGTTTTTGGCACGCCGGCAACAAAGACAAGAGCAATCAAGCTCAGGAAAAATAAATCCCAGAAATGGCTTTGAAGTCAAAGTTAGAACAGAGCGGTCCGGAGTTCTGGAGGGAAATGGTCTTGCCGGAACCAGGAGAATGTTTGCGGGGGGGGCAAAGAAAGGGATACCAGAAACAAAGATGGAGAAGATTAGGCTGGGAACTTTATATGGATAGCGAAGAGGCAATACAAGAATTATGGGTGCTGTGAACACAGGATTGAATTTTTGATGCAGTTAGGGCTATATCACTATCAGGATATAGACCTGAAAAGCATTATTCCAAGACTCAGACCGCGACATCACAATACTGTAGCCTATCGCGATGCACACTCCAACGATAATTGGTGACACCACCTTGCCTCTGGGTACCGAGTACAAGCTATAATCCCAGAGCCAGAAGGTTAGAGCCACCGATCCTCTTGTTGCACATCTAACTTTGACAGTAACTACCTCATATCAAGTACCCTAAACATGAATCCTCTATCCTAGATTGATAGAGTAATGGAAAAGTAATCAAGCAAGAAGCGCACTGGAATGCACAAAAAGACAGAGAAACCCCATGGGGACATCTCACAACAGCCTTGAGAACTCCAAGGTACGATTTTGAACATTGAGCATATCGAATATCGATTAATAATTATCCATTAGTTTATTCAACTATTGAATGTAAGCCCGAGGCCAGCGGAAACCCCCCATCGTGGGTTATATTAATCTCCCATCTCCTCATCTGACGCATCGCTAGGCAATTGAAGAAACCGAAACCCCTCCGCCCCAGCCCCCCCAAGTTTGCTTCGCTGCTCGTCCGTCAACCCGTCGATATAATCCTCCAGCTCCGTAGTGTCGTGAACCCGTAGCTCCTTCTCTGAGGAAACGATCGAAAGCAATTTTCGCATCTCTTCATAGGTCAACACTGTGCGCAGCCGTTGAAAGGCCAAGAGAAATAGATCTACCCAATGATTAGTGAAAATAGTAGGACCAAATATATGGCGGTGCACACCCTTCGACCATGGACAATTCCTAATACCTCTGAAGAGTACCTCTTTGGCCCTCTTCAATTCCTTCTCTCGGATCTCAAACTCCACGTAGATCGTCCACAAGCTAAAATTATATTTTGTCCTAGCGTCATATATTAGCACGAACTTTCCTGGCAAGAGATGGGCTAATAGCAAACCTGTCGGTTTCCACCGCCTGTTCGAACAAAGCCCGAACAGCATGGGGATTATAACGCCTGCCTGCACCTATCATTCGCATTTCCGTCCATAAGGCAAAACTGTATCCCAGAATCGTCTCCGTCCCTTCCTTTAATACTACATCTCGCACGAGCGTCCTAACCTTGTTTTCTATTTTGGCCTTTGCCTCATTCCAAACAAACAACTCCAGAAAAACTGAATTATTCGGAAACAATTGCAGAGAGCCATTAAGAAAGTCTCTCATAATCTTAATTTTGAACAGCCGTGAGGTGCTTGAATGATAATACAGTAATCTCGCTTCTGTCATCAAACACCTTTCATGAATTGTTGAATTTGGATTGCACAGACCGCGTCTATCAAGCTCGGAGAGGAAGTCGACATATATTGGCAGCGATGCTGTCACTTCTCGATTAGAAACAAGGTACTCAAGTAGGGCCCTCACTTCAGCGAAGGCGATCGCGTGGTTAACACGGCCGAGAGAAAGCATCAGCCCTTTTGAGTCCTCGAGATGCTACCCCAATTGGAAAAAGTTAGCAATTTTCAGTAAATTTGTCGACACACTCACCCTTCGAGCCTTCAGCACTAAGGCCGATGGAAGCCCCCGCGAGTTCAATTCATCATCTCCATCTACCAATAGCCTCCCAGCATCGATCGACAAAAGCACACGGGCCGCTCGTGAAACATCACCGTGCATGAGCTCCTCCCACACCCAAGTCCTCCACAGAAATATTGAATCCTGGCGATTTGCTTCAGGAAAACCTGCACTCATCCCTAGCGCCGTAGAGAAAACGTTCCTTGCACTGTCGGCATTGCCAGCCCTCCATTCAATCTGAGCGTAGCCATTCCAAAGTAACAAGCTGGTACGAAACTTCTTCAAAAGTCCTTTTGCTACCTTTTTAACACTTCTCAGACATTAGCCACTGATGAGAAACCTCCGGGTTTCATTCTTACCTAGATGGGCGGTTCTTCCATGTCCAAGCCAGGAAATACAATGCCAGTTGCTCATCGCTCAGTTGGACGACCAACATCTTCAGTACATTTTCCACAAATTCAACATTTCCTCCCTTCAACCCCCCTAAGCCATCCATCGCTAACACCCAGTACTCAGACTTAGAAAATAGCATCTCCTCGCTCAAAGGAAAATTTCGTAAACCAAATTGGAATGGCCTCTCCCCGAATGGTGCTTTCTTCTCCGGCTCCATACCCCCCCATGCTATCAATTCATTACTGTGCCTCTCGCTCTTGGGCCAGAACCATCTCTCAAGATACTCATCCATCGTATGTCCTAGCTCATTTCTTAGGAAGATATCTGTAGCTTCCGTCCCTCCGGAGGACATGAGCACCCCCTCATAGAGCGGCCTCAAGCCTGAAAATACCAAGAAAGCATCTATCAGTTTCTGCTTAACAGCCTCACTTGAGAAAAAGAACATAAATTCCCTTAGATCTGAGAATAGCACAACACGATAAGGGTCATCTTCTTCCACTTCATCAATTGTCCTAGCAGGCATCTTTGGGGTCTCCATTCGTCCCTCCTCTGCTGCTACCCACGATCCAAATGGGTTGCGAGTATCCAATGAATCCGGCAAAACTGTTTCGTTCTGGGCTCCTGGAGCCCTTCCTTCACCACCTAACTGCACGAATGAAAACCACCCTTCAGCGCCTACCTCCCCAACACGGAAGACCTCGCTTTCCCAGAAAGTATCCAGTAGCTCGAGAACCTTCTCATGCTCGCTGAGGGACCCTGGAGCTGGTATTTGAGGTGGGGCAAAAAAATTTAATTCGATCATCAGCTGAAATGCAGCAATTGCATTCTCAACAAATCCAGCCTCTTTCATCAACAGCGCAGTTCTGAGAAAAACGTATAAAATAATCTCCTCAATCTTTTCCTTCTCCCCACTCTTATCAACAGCCTTCATAGCAGCTGCCCTTAGCGTGGCGAGGCACTCACTAAAACACTTCACACATTCCGAATATGAGAAACTGAGGAAATCGGTTTGCCGGAAATTGATGTATTTTGTCCATAAGCCAATGGAGGTCGGGTTCTCCTTCAGCATTCGTTGCCATTTCGTCATCATCTTCCGTGAGTCCCAAACCACCTGAGCAATATCCATATACTTCACGAGTAACTCCTCGTTACTAGGGCATTTTTCCAAGGCCTTCCCTAGAATATCCAGTTTCACCTCTGCTGTGCTCTTTCGCTCTGCCATTGTGGTCCTTCTTCCACCAGAGGCAAGTAACGTATCCTGATGGTTTACGTAGTCCAGCCATGCACCGACATTCCCTGGCTCTGCGTCTACTTTCCGGGCCAGCTCCACCGCTTTCTGCCTATCGTCCCATCCCTCCGCAGTAATATAATCACCCTCAGACCCTGAAGCAGACGCGTACTCCAAGTCTCTGTCTTCAGGATTCTCTCCCAACTTTTTCAGCCCTTCGAGAGAGCGGTAGTGGTTATCCTCCCCTTCAGACCCTTCCTGCTCAAAGTCGGTGATTTTACGCTTCCTTCCTCTACCGCTACCGAAAAGCGGTACAAAATCCATTCCACTTTCAAAGGCCCCAATCGTTAAATCCTCCCCATCTTTTTTAATCCTTAACGTTCTCACTCCACTCTCAAGAAAAGCAAAGAGTTTCCGCGTGTTTGTCCCGCTTCCCCTCTCCCGTTCCTGTAATACTAAACCTTTACCATCACCCTTCTCTCTATCAATCCGAATCTCCGGCGATAGTCCGAGCACACTCCCGCCCCCTCGACGGCGGTAGTCTGGGATAGAATATCTGTGGATAGAGCCATAGGTGACATTATCGGGATCACCGCGGCTATCTGTATAGAATACCCTCTGAGCAGCCGCCTCTGGAGATGGTGGACGCGACTTCCCAGTAGCGATAACAGCTGTTCTTATCGGCGATCTAGGCTTCTCGCACCAGCTGCTTTTCTCACTGTGGTGGTGGTGATCGGATTCCCGATGTCTATACTTGTCCCTCCCCTCCTCGCGGTTTCTCTCCTTGTTCCTTTCTCTTCGCCCATCAGTATCTCTATCCCGGTTCCGCTCTCGGCTTCTCGAGCGCGACCGACGGCGCCTGTGGTCCCGCTCCTTTCTATCACGTTTAGGATGCTTTCCTCCAGACGAGCTTGGAGCCGGTTCAGGCTCCTTTGTTACGACCTTCGCTGGCGGTTTGAAACTGGAGAACTTTGGAATAACGCGAGGCGAAGGTCCCTAAGTACAACAAATCAGTAAACATCAATTTGCGGATAACCCCGGGAGAGTTTGTTCTTACCGTAGGCTTGTTTTCTGGCTCAGAAGAAGCCATTCTCTGACACCAGGTTGCTGCTCGAGATTGTGGCTAGAATGTTGAAGTGATGTTGCTCGTGAGCCTCCTCGGTTACAGTTACCCTCAAATTTCAATGGCTAGTGTTCACCCGCTGTCACTCATTTCTCGATTTGCAATAAGGGTCGTTTGGTAACCAGACAGAGGCCAAACCACACCAAAATTGCGAGTTCCTGAGCCTGGAAAAATGATTAAGGGAATTTATGATGGCTGATGCGTAATAAATATTTATTTCAGATTTTGGTCTGGAGCTTGTGCAGACCAGAACCGGGTAAGCCCTGCACAAAGTATCTTTCTCGTATAAAAGCCCATGTCTTGGCAGGCACCTTAAGGGGAGGACGATTCCCCACCTCACTGCTTTTGGAGAATGGAAGGAAAAAATCCCAAACTCTTTCATATGCGTGCTATCGTGGCAGGGCATTTTTTCTGTCCTGATCAGTGGTGGTTGGGTAATGATAGCTCAAAAACTCGTTAATTTTGATGTGTCTTAGCCTCTGCCTGGTTATCGAACGACCCCTAACTTCCGTCTGCTAATCTCCTATTCGACTTAATTCTCTCCAGCTCCGGTCCTAACACTACGGTATCACTTTACTCGAGCATAATTCCCACTCGGTTCGGCCCTGAAGCTATGGGAAGTCTGATACAAGATCTTGTTAGAGGGCAGTTAAACTAACCTTTCGGTAAGAGAACCTTAAGATCTAAGTAATTACTTAAGCATGGCAGCAGTCCACTCCTACTAAATATTCCTAGCTCTTGCATGCTCCGTACAAAATTATTTCATATTATAATAATAATAAACCACAGCCCTTACCCGAGTAGATCCTAAATGATTAAATCCTAATGTACTGTACTTGTATGATATGGGGAAGGACGAGCAAAAGTGATCAATACCATAGGAGCATTGAGTTTAACCCTAACCTTAGGATAATTACGCTAGCACAAAGTAGGAAGGTAAACAACAAGATGAGATAAGATAGTGATAGAGGGGCAAAATGCAGGCCTTGAGCCGCAGTATTTATCATAGTCTATATCTCTTCGCTTTTTTTTTTGCCGATTCTACCCTTGACGCTTTAATTCGGTTCCTAAAATCTCCCAGGATATTTCTCAACTTGCATGTAGAAGCTCACGAATCCTCCGGGGTTGTGTCAAAGCCTCAAAGGAGATCAACACTTGTTCTTTTCTGGTTATCTACCCCGCGGGGCCCACCTCAAGATGCATGAAATCATTACACTGCAGTTGGGGCACCAAGCAAACTACCTTGGAACCCACTTCTGGAATACTCAGGTACGTGGGACCTAAGGGTTATTTAATACAGCTCGAGATCTGTCAGGGGAACATTGGTTTATGTGTGGGGATCACAGGAATCATACTTCACTTATGCCGAAGATGCTTCACCTAGCCCCGTGGATCATAACGTTCACTTCCGGCCGGGCATCGGAGTTGACGGAGGAGAGACCTTTACACCTAGAGCTCTTATATATGATCTCAAGGGTGGGTTTGGGTCTATGAAGAAAATCAATGCTCTTTATGAAGTCGAACAAGACTCGGATGCTGGGATTCCACAAGGACTGTGGTATGTTTGATGGCGAACTAATCTTACCACGAAAAATCTGCTTACAAAAATCTCTTCGGAGAGGTAGGGATAATGGAATGACCATTCAGCGAGAGCCTCTAGTTGAGCCAATTGAATATCAAAGAGCTCTTGACACTGTAGGTTCCGACGAGTCCCCACGATGTCGTCCTGTTTTCCCCGTTTTTGGAGTTAATGGCTTGGGCAATTGATATAGGGCCTCCCTCCAGCCCGTCTAGAACCGGCATCTGTTCGCTATTGGAGCGATTTCAATAAGGTCTTTTATCATCCACGTTCTTCCATTCAACTAAACCAATATGACCTCGATTCAAAAATCATGCCCTTCGAAAGTTTTAGTTTAGGCAGAGATCTCTTCAGCCAATTGAACAGAGAACATGATCTGCTCGATAGGGACTTCAGACTTTTCGCAGAAGAGTGTGACAAAATGCAGGGTGTGCAGATATTCACATCCGCGGAAGATGCTTGGGGTGGGTTCGCAGCTGAGTATGTTGCTGCCTTAAGAGACGAGTATTCGAAAACCGGAATTATGACTTGGGGACTGCAGGATTTTGAGAGAGCCACTAGAGTGAGTATTCGTGATCGGTCCCTATCCACCTCCCCACTAGTTTTCTATCTTGTATACTTTTCACCTTCATGACTTTCCCCTCTGATTTTCTTTTCTTTTGCTCGAGTGCGGCAGTAGTGAAGGTTCGGGTTACTGAGTTGAAGTAGGAGAAGCAGATAAACCACACGGTCAATCTTGCATACAGCTTGTCGAATATTGTTCCGCTAACTTCGTTATACATTCCTTTGGGATGTCCCCAATCCAAACTCCCGGGATATGTCAACTTGGACCCAGCCCTGCAGTGGCACAAGAGTGCACTCCTTTCGGTTGCGGTAGAGACGTGCACTCTCCCCACTCGTCTTCGTGACAGTCTCGGTGCCGGTCGATTGGGGAAATTGGATGACCTAGCATCGCTTCTTAATATCAATGGGGGTCAAAAAATTGCAACACTCTCAATGGCTATTCATAACCCAAATCCAAGCGTATCAAGGTCAGGAAAACTGAGCGCTTCCGGCGAAGATTTCGGGCTGTCCTGGGGTTCGGGTGGGTATGAATTTGGCGGCATGGCTATGAAGGCTCGGGATGCCCAGAGCCACGAAGGTCACGTTTTTGCCATGGCAGAGGTTGTGAGAGTATCAAACGACGATCGAGTTAGAGATGTGACAGCGGCGGGCTCACCTGAACTTCCCGGTGACCACCACGATGCTGTTTTTGAAAGGTGAGGTTCAGATTTTTTTTTCATTCTTTTCCACGGTTGCAGATTTTTTCGTCTTGCCTCGCCCCGCGTGTTGTGGCTCTCGAAAGGAAAGAGATCTCTCTGTCCTCTGCTTCACGCTTGGTCATCTTAGTTGCCCAGCGACAATGGCGCCACAAACTGAGCTGCGAGACTATCAGCAGTCACACACCTATTCACTGGATATGGTACTGCAAAAACTCGTTAAATCCACTATCGGATTGCGAAACCGCTCTACAAGTACTAAACCACAATGGGCTTAGCAGAGCAAGTTAAAAAAATTAGTTGATGAGATCCAGTGGGCTCGGCTTACCCAAGCCATACACCGCCTGGAAAACACTATTCATTCGCCGGGCGTTTTTCCTCTGATCGTGGAGATACCAGGGCTCCACGAGATAGTGGATTTAAGGAGCACCTTGCCTGGTTTGATTGCTTTGCCTCATTTATGACAAACAATTTCTACTCTTTGTATTGTGTTTTGGTTGCTTGGTGAAGACGTTACCAGTGCCGGTGGTCTGCTTAGCCGTGCAATAACGCAGGAGATTCACCCGCGCGGATGGGAAACTGCTGAACAGAAATTCTCGAGCAATTGCTTTCATTTTACCCTCTGCTATCTTGTCCTATCGCATCCCACACTTGCTCATGGCTCTCGCTGACTATAATGTGCTGCCAGATACCTTGCCTCTTTCACTTACCCTCTCATTGATAGCTTCCCGAGCATATTCTCCACAGACCGCATAACACCCGTAGAGGGCACCACGACCGGGGAAGACCAGAGACTAGCTGTCAGCGCAAGGCTCACAACTTCATCGCAAGTGATACCGCGACTGAAGAGCATAAAGAATGTCGTATCGCGGATGGTTGGGGTAGACGAGCGGGAAGCAATCCTAAATGATCTGGGCGAGTTTATCGAGGGATTTGAAACGGGGTGGAATAGTGACACTGATGATTATGACGATTGATAATGAGAAAAAAGGAGAGGCTTTGGCGGGAGAAGGGCAAAAAATAGATGTTGTTTATCAGGCTAAATACCGTTTTACGTACTAGTACCCGTACTATACTTGAGCGGCGGTGTGATTTTCAACGAATTTCCTATATCTAGGAGGGGGTAGTTTTTTCTTCCGTAATATCACAACTACTCCCAGGGTTGGGGGAGACGTTTTTCCAGCGCCGCAAGCTGAACTAGGGGAAAATAGCCTCATCGTCTAGTTTTCTTGCGGACCCCATCGGTATGCGAGGAGAAACTAAGCTCTTTTTTTTTCTCTGGGAGTTGGTCATAAAAAAGCTACACTCAATAGCGGAGAAACTATCGTGCGGATATGGTATTGTGCATCTTGCACGGTAGGCTGGAATGGGAAGTATTGCTTGAACGTCGGTATAGTACGGTACGGCTCCTGCGGTATGATACAAGTATCTTCGATGAGGGTTATATTTGACGATAGACAGGGTATTATTAACTGTGGTATGAGCGGAACTGGGCGGCTCTTCAGATACTGGTATCGTACGAGCAAGGGGGGAGGGAAGTGTGGTGGCTCATCAAGACGTCCGTGGGGGGATAGGCATCGCTGATTTAGGGTGGCCCGAGTGCTTGTGCGTGAAAGGGGAGAAGGAGACAAAATGGTTTGAATTGGTAACTTTACAGTGAGATCAAGAATAACACATCGGAGAGATTTTACTGTAAATGCTAGCTAGTCTACCGTATCTATGTTGTACGGCAGCAAGGTTTACTGTAGCGGAGCACCGAACCGTGCCTCAAGCGAACCTTATGTCCTTACTCGGAAGGGGGCGACGGAGGGCCCCTGGCCAATTAAATGCGCTGATAGAGTTCGCTCGCACTGAACAGAAAAGATGCTGCCGATGTCGCTTTTTTCCGGGCGATTTTTTATCCTGCTTTCTCCACGTTGCATGACTTCGCTTCGAGTTTTTTTGTTCCTCTTTTGGGGGCAATTTTTCACCCCAGCTGATTGGCTGATCCCGTGTGCACAGTGAGCCAATCATGATTGATACCTTTACAGGGTCCTTGCGGAATCGCAGAGACAGCGACTTCACCTCAGCGCCCCTGCTGCTTCTTGGCCTTGCCGGTTGTCCTACCTCACACTGGGCCTCCTGCTTTCAGGTATGATACTCTATTCGTAAAGTATAGAGTCGAAAAACCCTCACTTATAATAATGTACTAGCTGTGTTGGTTGGTTTTTCTTATCCAGTCCCAATGAATCTTGGGTTATCGAAGACGGAGCCAGTGGAATGCCTCAGTAAGGGCGCTATTCTCACATACAATATCCTATGGTATCAAATGTACAGAGCTTGTACCCTACCGTGCTCCGATTTACTTGCCCCGGCACAAGAGTCCCGGGTTCTGATTGAGCAATGCCTATCACATCAAAAACGCTCTTCTGATGCAGGTCCGACATCAATTCTCACGCTGGATGAACTATGAGCTGGCATTATCATACTCGCGTCCACTGTTTGGATTGAGTACGATACCATTGACTTAATTCTAGTATATCCGGGACTGGCTACTGTAGTAGGCTGAGCCGAGTCAGGATTCACAGAAAGATCCCTTCCTACAGCCCTTATTCAAGACTCGAGGGAATGCACGTCATCAATAGTTTCAGTCCGGATGTATGCCAAATTGGGGTGGTTTGGTGCAACATTTTTCCGCCCTTTGCGGGAGCGCAGCTACCGGGTCTGACTCCATCTGCGCCGTTTTCTTAGCATCTGTCTACTCGAGTACAGTAGGACACTGGCATATCCTATCGCTGGCGATATGGTTTGCATCAACTCTATTAATCGAACCAGCCATCGGTCCGCACTACCAGCAGTGCCTTACGAGTACCATGCACCACCGCTCAATCCGGACTCCGCTAACTACCGCACACATCAAACCAACAAATATGAAAAAGATACACCCAGCAAAGTGCTTGGTGCATCACGACCAGTTGCCCATGACTGATGCAAGTTTATTCCCTCTCCCCGATTAGGAGTTCGGCGCCCTCTCAAGGTCATTGCCCCCGCTCACCCGTTGTTTTTTTTTTTTGGAAAACTAGGTCTGGGTGGTGGGTACGGTAGAGGAAATATCTCATAAATGCTTGCCCACCTCCCAGAATACGATCCCTTTTGACCTTTCTCTTCCATCCCTTCTTCACCTTCCGTTGGGTAACTTTCGCTAGCTGTTAAGCGTCCTTCATTCGAATACACATTCGCTTTTTTTGTCGATTGTTATCTCTCGTTACGTTCGGTTCGGATTAGTTGACTTGCATCATTCGCTTGACAAGTCAATTATCTTCCCTCTGAAATCACTCGGAAGAAAGAGAAAGGAACTCCAAAGCAAGGTCTAAATCGAGGTGAAAATGGTTAACTCCCTTCATATCTTCTCCTTGTTTGCGCTTGTTTCAGGAGCACTCGGTGCTGCCGTTGAAGGAGACCTTGTTAGGAAGGCTCCCGGGCAATACGTGAAGCAGGATGACGAATGGGAGCCTTCCTACAACACTACTATACAGCATCCTCCTCCTCCTCCTCCCCCCACTCCGACCACTACATGCCTCACGACCACGACTCCTGTTTATCCTCCCCCGGTGTCCACTCCGGAGCATAAACCTACCACCCACGAGCCGCCGCCAAGTTGGAACACTATTCTCCCGGTGTCCACTCCTGAGCATAAACCCACCACCCACGAGCCACCGCCAAGTTGGAGTACTCCTCCCCCGGTGTCTACTCCTGAGCATAAACCTACCACCCACGAGCCACCGCCAAGTTGGAGCGCTCCTCCCCCGGTGTCCACTCCTCAGCATAAACCTACCACTCACGAGCCACCGCCAACTTGGAACACAACTATCGTGCACCCGCCAACGACAGCCACAAAGACAATTACAAGTCTTATCACCATCACCACTTGCTTTCCCGTTACTACGATTTGGACAACTGGATCGACTACGTACACTTCCATTATCTCACTGACAACAACTCTTACCAAGAATGTGGTCACAACGACCACTTACTGCCCACCTACAGTCACACTGCAACCTTGGATCACAACGGTGTACCCGGCTATCACTACCGCCACAAAGACGTATGTCATCACCAAGCCTTGCGAGGTCTGCAACGCGACAACCAGCTACTACACCAAGACATACACCGTCCCGGGGACCACTTATATTCACCCGGCACAGCCCTCACACAACACCACATATGTTCCCGCACCGCCAGGAACTACATATACCCCTCCTCCACCACTACCAACCACCAAGCACCCAGCCGTCGTGACACCACCGTCAAACACCTCTGCTCCGATTGTTACCACGCATGCGCCCAGTCCCTCTGCATCCACCTTCCCCGGTGCTGGTTCTATCAACAGACCTGGTGTTGCTGGTATCATTGTTGCTGTAGTCGCTGTTATAGCCGCAATGGCTTAAGAAGGGAACGTCGGGGGAACTTTGATGTTAATGCTATTATGTCTTTCTTTTCACATTTTGACGGGTATTGGGGGTGTTGTGTAGGGCTGGTACGGTCATTTATTTAATTGGTGTACGAAGTTAGGGTATGTCTTATGAATAAGAGTGAAAGATACTATCATACGAAGGTCTTTGTGCGCTGGATTTTTCATAGTGCCTAACGTGATTTCATGTTTTTGTTTTTTTGGAAAATACGATCCATTCATTTCGATGGGTTGTTCTGAAGGGGGGACTCCCCAACTTGATAATTTTGTTGACGGAGAAAGCATGTATACTTGGTTGATAGTATAGCTCAGGGGTTCGTTACTTAATGGATGATATGATTTGCTGATGCACGACAGATTCTGTACAGTACGAGTACATTTCAATGTCTTAAACTTGGTGAAACAGCACACTCTTCGAGTATCATACAGGTAACCGGTACGATACTTGATTTGCAGGAAGGGCAGGTACTGTCCAGCGCTCGCGCCGGCGACACGAGATCCCGTCCAGACTATATACTGGTATAATAATCACTGCGGGAACCCAGGGATTGCGCTCGAGCGAGAACAAACCCCTGCTAACTAATATGACACTCGATATTCATTCATTCATTCATGAAAATTGGCAAGCCCTGCCATCACATTTCGCGCACACTACCCGCCGTGCGGAAGGTAGAGGAAGTTTTCAATTGGATAAATCCTGTGTTTCCAAACTCCGGCCAAGACATCGCCGGGAGCCCCGGGGACCGCGTGATACCGTGCTCGAATGTAGATAGGTGAGAAGGGGGGAAAGCTCAACTCCGGTTGCTCGTGTCTTCCAATACCGGGCTTCCTCCAGCTCGGATAACAGCTCTTGCGAATGAATGGTTATTCGTCGATCCGCGGCCGTCCCTGCGGGCGCTTTCTCGACACCTTTTACACATGGTTGGAAAGAAGGGTGGCACTCTACCAATCGAAGCGGCGAAGGAAGGGGTAAACTCGGCTGGGGATGTGCGGATAGCAGAGCGGGAAACTGACACGGAAAGAAGGGAGGATCCAAGGAGAATGTTTTTTTTGATTTCTACACTTTTTAGACGACAGTTGGTATCGAAGGGGGACACTTGTTTATATACGGCGTGCCCAATCAAGATTACGGGATGAAAGTGCACTTCGTCATCCGATACTCTATAACTCGGCTCGCTAAGGTGGTTCGGGGTACGGCGTAGTGGTGGATCGCTCGCTCGCCCATCACACAGGCACCACCACATCCCGTGCGTACGTACATTTCTATCAACGAGTTGCCAATAGCCTGCACATCGAGTGATGGATGGGCGGTATGTTCGTCCACACATGCCTCACCGCGCTCGGGGACGGTGCTGGTATCTATCTGCTCGAGTATCGAATCTGATTCCTCGGCGACGACGGCAGCAGCGGAAAGTGTACGCTTCATTGGGAGGGGGTGCGAGGTGCGATTGATGTACGTTGGACCAATCCGATTCGATGTGCAGCTGGATAAGTACCGTAGTAAGGCTGTTAGCGCCCAAGGATGCTCGAGTAGGTACCGGTACTTGAAAATTCCGGTAGTGGACGGTATTGCACCGTGCCTGTCATCACGTGGACTACAGGTAGGAGGAGGAGGGATGGATTATTGGACCCAATAATACCCGAGTTTTGCGTTCGAGTATGATGTGATACAAGAATCCAGTGTTGGCACGAAGGGGCGGGTTAGTGATGGAAATCAAGGAAGGCCTTGGAGCTCGCGTCTATGGACCCCTTTGACCGGACTTCGTCGCAAGATTGCAGGCGTCGTACGCTGGGCCGTACAAAATCGTTCCGTACGAGTACCTTCTTTCCCCTACCCCCCTCACTTAGAACAGATTGCTCTTCCGCTACAGAGCGTAGTAGCACCCCCCAACCCGTGTCAATGGCGGACAGGACGATAGGGTACGGCTCTCTGCTCCGCTCCGTTCATCACTACCCACTCCATACAACCCTCGAGTATGATGAGATACAACTTCGGTATGGCTCCCCGCGCGCAAGAGCTGAAGAATCAAGGATGGGAGGGACAAAACTCTCCAAATCCCCAACATCTGTTCCTTCCGTCAGCAGCCCAGTTTCCGATACCATGACGACCCAGCAGAGAAATGATCCCCCATCGGTAAATTCGCGTCCTTGCTTCTTTATCGCTTTTAGACACCCACACCCCGCACCCCGATTCCCTCCCTCCTTTCCTCCCCTATCACCAGCGATAAGCCTATCAGTATTCTATGGTACAGTAGATAATTCCTTTTTCAACAAAAACGCAAGTACAGTACCGGCGAACCGCATTTTATGCACGAGTCGCCCAAATCGTGTTGCAACCCTGGCACATACTGTAAGGCGCCGTATCGTGCGCCAATAGGGCTGTACGATGAACTTGCACTCCGCAACCGTAAATTCAATATATTTATCCTAGCTAAATTTATCCGGCATCTACTACTCGTAACTGTGACAAAGGGTCAAAAAACAAAACTAAAACACAGACAAAACAAAAGAAAACAACAAAACAAAAACCCCCATCAATCAACCCCTCGTGCACTGTCACCGGCGCTCACTCGGCCCAGCCAAGTCTGAGCACTGACCTAGGGCACCTCGTGGCACCGCCGAGAACCACACCCAGGAGGAATTTCTTCTTCCGAAGCCTAGAGATGTGAGGGTCTTTTTTTTTCGCTCGAGCGAGGAGTGGTACCGGTACAGTAACCATAAAGCCTCTAAGAAGAAAGTGCAGCACGGAATTGTGGCAGTTGTGGACCCGGCTTGGTCTGGGGTTTCCGCAGACGGAGGTGCTTTGCCATCATGAGCGAGTGAGTAGGTGAGTGGGTTCGGTGGGGAGAAAAAAGAATTATGTTTGCAATTCCCTCTACCAGTACCGTACGTTGTGCGCGAGGTGGGGCTGACGAGTGAGGGCTTCTCTCTCCTCTCTCTCTTTCTGCGTATGGCTTTGCCCATCCCCCTGCCCTACCGGTGCCAGCATTGTGCACTTGTGCTCGAGTGCTCGGGTATAATACTCCCTGATTGCCAGGAAATAAAGGTTATCATACTGGACCAAACAACTTCTATCCCTGATATCATACGTCAGGACGGAAAGATCCATGTTTTGTTTTGTCTGTTTAGACTACTCGCTTAGTTATTCTTTGGGACCGAGAGTCTTTTGCAAGGAAGCAAGAGGCAAACGAGAAAGGAGGGGAAAAAAGGATGCAAAAAGGAAATACCTCCAATGGGATGTGGATTCATGACCTCAGCATTGCGATCCAGTTGGAGGTGCAGGTGCCGCGCCTTCCCCCTTGGCCACAGAGGCCCCCTGTTATCGAGCCCAGCCCGTAGACTATCGTGCTCTCAAAAGCATGATTATCATACCGTGCTCGCGCGGCCACGACACTATGGGCGTAGTACAGTACTGAATCTAGTATGCTGTGGAATCAAAACATTGCGTGCACACGAGACTCTCACAATGTTTCCCCGCTGCCCGACACACGAGCCGCCTACCGGTACCGTATTCCAGTGTTAGTGGTATGTTGCAGGACAGACGGGGCGAGGGTCGTGGCTAGTGGTCACGCCGAAGTTCGTTGAATGCAGGTTTGAAGATCCCAAAAAACTTGATATGCTATCATACTAAACCCAGTATCATACTTCACCGAATAAATAACCCTAATCCCTATTGGCCCGACGATCGCTACTGGTTTTAGGTGCAACTTCAACTCGGCCGCACGAGTGCTGCACCACCATCAAAGGTGCTCGAGTACCGGTATCCATGGTTCCGGACACAATCCACCTTGCCACCATATCAGCTATATTATCGTGAGGCAATGCACAGGTAGCTAACCTGCACGATGAGAATTCTCATCAAGCCTCCGATGTAAGTATCCACGTTTCTCAGGCGGGTTATTGGTACGTTCCTCCCATCGCAACACTCAATTTTTATCCTATCCCCAAAAAAGTAAACTTTTGTCCTATTCCCGAAAACTCTGCTTTTGAAACTCTGGTAAGTGCCCCACAACTACAGCGAACCTGAGACGTGACTAACCACGGACAATAGAAATGATTCGTCTTCCCGGTGTAGGCATTTGTTAGAAAGAGCCGCACTTGGTGAGAGAAATGCCCACACTTTTTGGCCGTAGTGGTACGCATATGCGCTGGTGGGTAATGCGCAAACCTTGAAATATTTCTCTTGTTTGCTTTCCTTTCTTGTCCTCTCTTTGCGGCGACCTTCCTTCCTTTTCTCTCTACGCACACATTTGTCTCCTTTCCATCCTTTCAAGTCATCAAGTCTTTCCTCTTCTTTCACGGAGAACCTCCATCACCGCTCGACACAACCCTAGCACATTCACTCGTACTGTTCCACTCCACTGCATAAAACCCTCCTTCCCGATCATTACCTCACCATCCACTATTTTCGACAGCATTTGCCGACACCACTCTAAAGAAGCAGCGGTGGGAGCTAGAATCACCGCGGGTGGAGCATACAGGACAAGGGGGGAAAAAATGATGGAAACGGCGATCGATGGATCTACTAGACAAAGACCGACCGAAGGATTTATATCTCCAAAGCGCTAGTAACGGGAGAAATGCAACGATATCCCAACGGCTAGGTTTGTTGGAAAAGGTAGGATTGACAGCCCAAGATATAGTATAGTAGATACTAGCAGCTAATTCTAGAATCGGTTAGACAGTAGAATCTAACCGACGGGAGACAAGGGGGGTTTTTCTTTTTTTTTTTGAAATGTGCCGTGGGTTTGCCATTTGCATCGGTAAGTTTAAGCAGACCTTCAGCTCGCCGCTAGATTGACTTATCGACTAGTATGGTGCGAAATTCTGATTGGACAGCACGGTCGAAAATAAGTTTAGAATTCAAAGGAAAGGAAGTGATAGAGCACTCAGGGAGAGGTTGATGGTCGAGCGCCGGGCTGGAAAAGAGGATGAGTGAGGTGGGGTCGGCCATCTACCGGAACCTGGATGGAGCATCGCAGCCCCCCAGCGTCTAATTCAAGAATTACCGGTTAACTACCCAACTTCGAGACCAGCAGTAACTGCATTAATATACCGAGATATTAGGGCTCGGGAATTGAAGCTACTCTTTGCTGTGTGCGGGTAGTTACTCTCCACTATGTGCGGGGGAGGTTACTTTTTGTTGTATATAACATAAGTGAAGGGGGGTCAACAAACAGGGGGATCGGGCATGTTAAGGGAATGAATGGGTCACAATTCGGAGGAGGCGGTGGAGGGGTAATCGTTGACGAGATAACGTCTTTTTTTCTCCCCGGGAGGGAGGGAAGTGGTGAGGTTTTGATCCTCGCTCGGACGCCTAGACTCTCTCCGAGTGATATTTTTGATACAACAGTTACACACCGCCTCTTTGTTCGCCCACTCGTAGACCTTACCCTACCTCCAAGCGCACAACACATCTTGGAAACCCGGACCGCTCGTTTTACAGATACAGAAGCAGAGACATAATATCTGGGAAATAGCGGACCTCTACACAAATACACCAAATTATAATCTATTATATAAAAGAATACGATGAGGAAATGCACTATCACATGATCAAACATGCCAAGACATGTATTATGCCAAGCAAAGTGACAGGTACTCTTAAATCAACATGAATATTCTGATGTTACAGAACATGGTTGCCTCAAGTACAGATATCATAACAAGGGTTGTGGTCATGCTAATATAATAGAGGTAGAAGTAGGACTGTGTGCAGGTAAGGACTTGGGCAGAACCTAAGGTATTTCCTTTTCAAGAACAGACAGAAGTGGAGGAGAGCATTCTCTCATATATAGAAATATAGAACAAGTAGCCAGTAACCTTCTAGAGAGAATACATACCTCTACATCTCCATTCTCAGGCTACACATCAATCAAACTAAGCGATTCTTCTAAAACAATTCCTCTTTCTTTACCTTGCAATTCTCTCAGTTGATTTATATCTTTCTTCTCATTCTTTACTCTTTTCTTTACTCACAGATGAGGAGCTGCTCTGGATGTGGCCAAACAAAGGCCGATGATTGTTTTATAAGATTGAGACCAAGAGGTTTCTATAGGACCTGCTCTACCTGTCGTGCTACAGGAAGAGCCACTAGGCGCCGAAATCGACCCTCCGATAATCTACAACCTAATTTACCTATTATCAATCAAATTCCAGTAAGAATTTATCTTCTATCTGTCTTTTCC
>QLOI01000984.1:0-43747 GCA_003313605.1 Tuber umbilicatum
TATATGCCATTTTCATCTTTTATTGCAATATATTTTTATTGGTACGTGCCGAACAGGGCCTAAAACAAAAAAAAAAATACTTCACATACCTACTCTAGATATGCCAGATGTCAAGCTGGATATGCTAACAAGTTGGACTTGCTTGACACCAGACCGGTTGAGTGGTACTACCAAAAACTTGGTACTAATCCCAGGTTTGTTTTCCCTGATCCAGGGAATTATCCCATGCTCCAGGGTCAGGTAGAGCATCATGTAGGATACCAGCAACTTTAGTTTCACAATCTCTGTCATTTCCCTGTTGTGTTGGATGAACCTGTAGGTATGACTCGAGACCCCAATCATTGATGCCAAAAATTTCATTGCTTTAATGATATGGTCAGCTTTCATAAGTGCTTCAGAAGAAGCTGCAAGCTGACCGCATCCTTGGGATGGATGCGATCCATTTCTGGATTCTCAAAGGTACTGAAGACTGCAGGCATGAATTCGATCGGCTCGTACAGCCCCTTCTGGGTTAGGGTTACTGTGTTCTTCTAGGTGACTATTGATATCAAAGTAGTCTCCGGCTTAATACCTAAATTGAGACACTGTAATCATGATTAGCAAACCCAACTTGAAGCATATCTGGTGTACATTGAATACCAGTTAAAGCAGACCGTATGGAATACCGCGAATTCAAAATTTCTTTACTGTAAAACTCGACCCGTTGTCCCGGATCACTCGTTATACCAGACCGGCTCTTCGAGCCCTGGTCGTCCGGGGTAGCAAGGTGCGACTGTAGTATAAGTGAGGAAGGTCTGTGTCAATTCCCTGAAGCGATCGTAAAATCAGTCAGCAGATTCTCCAGCCAACTAAAATATGAAGAGGACAATAAGTACGTACCCACTTACAAACTCTCTGCTAGATCCTCCCGCCTCACCCCGCTCGCAGGCGGGCAACCGTTACCGGTCGCCCAGAAAGCGTACACGGGGGAAGGGGAGGACGAGGGCGAGTGACATTGACGTAAGAGAGAGAGATAAGGGAGAGGGAGGAAGGGAGGTGGATGGTGGATGGTTGGAAACGTTCTTGGCCGTGAGAAGGAAGGATGTGGGGAAGTAAAGGAGGAAGGGGCGGAGGCCAGTAATTAACCCATCCGGAAAACGTGCCAAGGCCAGTGCGCAGCTAATTACCTACCCTAGCGGGCGGATATCCTGATAAATCAAGGAGTTCGGGTTATATGTAACTACCACACAAGATACAGTAAGTGTTTCTTTATGTATCCCCAGCTCCATGAAACTAACGGCATGCTTGTACTATACCTAACTTCCCTCCCGCGGGACTAACAAACGCATGAATAAATAGCTAACAATACTTTTTTACAGCAAGTAAAACCACAAACACAAGATATCACTCGACTACGATACAAAGATATAATCCTTGCTTCCACAGCAAGTATTTGACAAGAAATAAAGTAAATAACAGGAAGTAATATGGGAAGAGAATAGAAGGGGAAAAACTAGAAAGTAAAAACAAGGAATACCTGCTCCAACCCTCTGGAAGCTAATCCGAAAGGAAAATACCCCCCTGCCCAAAAGCCACCTTATCCCCAACCCTTCACAAAATCCATATCCCCCTAGTGAATAAAAAAATATGTGAAAAGAAAATAGAAGGGAAAGCACCAGGACGAATTAAAAGAATAAAAACGATAGAACACCGTTGAAAGAAGAAAAAAGTAAGATTACATGAAAACAGCGCCCGCTAAGTTTTGTTTGATCAAGACTCCCGTCGCCCCATCGCCCGTCTTACCCGCCCCAAAGCACTCCTACAGCCCACAGAAAAATGCATTCAAATAGAAACGAAGAGAAACCATCTTTTCTCCATGCTGCCCGCCAACCAAGGAGACAACTTCCGTCATTGCCTTGCCTCGCCTTCCCTCTTCGCAAAGTAGTATGTGAGGAGGTTTTGGTGGCCAGACTTCATACCCTTGAGAATTTGGTCAAACAGTCTCTCATCGTTTCTGAGCTTACTATGCATCTCAATACACATCGATACACAGGCCCTTCTCACTTCCGCGTCTTCATCGTCGAGAGACTGTCGGGGGTGTTAGTAACAAATTCACAAATACAGGTGAGATTATAACAAACCTTAACAGCTAACTGGCCCAGCGTTGTAAACTGAGGTTCCAATGAAGCAATCTTAGATGCTCTGACAAGCGCAGCAAGGCAAGTCAAACTCATGCACCAACTCTGAGTCGCCTGTCGGAATCCGGGTTTGTCCCGGGGAAGCGAGACATTCAAGATCGCTTCGATTCCAGTTGTGGGATCCACGATTGCCATAAATTCCTCGACAATCTCCTCGATCCCGGTAGTGACATGAGACTGGGTTGGGTACTTGCCCCTCAGGTCGATAAGAGTACGCAAAACCGGCGCCTCGTGTCGTGAGAAATAAGGGGCGGTCTTTGACAGCAATTGTTTAAGCACTAGTAGCCCTTGTACGCGAAGGTCCGCAGCCCTCTCGGCATCGATTGAATCGTCCTCAAGATACTCAAGTAAGGCTTGAAGCAACTCATCAAACACCTTTCCGCCCTCCCAGATGTCATGGAATGTCTCGCCATTGTTCTCCTGCAGCACAGCCCTCACGGGGTTCTCCCTCGCAATACCAATAAGCTTTCTAAAGGCTTGTGTGTCAATCTCACGATTTTGAAGTCTGGTAATAAGCGTGAGTAATAGCCGCGAAGAGTGTTCGGGAGTCTTTGGCAGATTGGAATTGCTAATTTGCTTCTTCATCTTCGATCGATACCATTCACCAGTTCCGGCGGCCGGCCCCTTATCAACACCAGTGCTCGTAGCAACAGCTCCATTCGACTCAATCACTGGGTCTTGGTAAACTTTAATTATCGGATTCTTATCATCTGCGCGAGAAGATCGTCGACCGGTTCCATTCTGGCTTGGGAGAGACTTCGTGTTGCTCTCTGGTGTAGAGGGCAGGGGTGGTAAATCCGTGACACTGTCTTGAACATTTGCTCGTGTAGGTGTGACAGGCCTAGGCGCAGGAGGAAGTGGAGGAAGGCTTATCATGGTGATATCCTCATCCTTAAGATTCTGAGGACTCTCTGGGGAATAATTACCCTTCTTCAAAGTGGGAGAAAAGTTCCGAGGTGGGCTTCTCATCCCAATCCGAGGAACACTGCCCAGTACCTGTTCCACATCCGCAACCTTCTCCTCAACAACTATTAAATCCCCATCCTCTTCCACATTCACGCCCCAAGCCTTCTTTAGATCGCGCACTGTCTGCGATTCAAAAGTATTCAAGATCTTATCAAAGGCCTCCAGGTCCAATCGCTGAAGGTTCTTCAGGAGCCCAGTTAGGGGATTGTAGTTCGGTGCTCTCGTATTGTTAAGCATCGCGATCAGCCTGTTGACATAGAGCTTGAAATTAGAGACATCGCTCAAAAATTCATTTGGCGATCCGATGAGATGGGATTCCACGATTTCATTCATCCAAATCAAACACCCATGAATGATCTTGCGCTTCTGGGTAGTAGTGAACGACCCAAGCGCCAACTTCCTAGGAACAACTCCAGAGACACCCATACTAGTTAAAATTCTGAACAGTAACTCTGTAGCTTCCGATTCTGTCATCAATTGCTTTAAAGCGGGAATGCTATACGATGTAATAGGTTGCGAATGTTCAGCATCATCACCCTCACTGAGTAGCAACACTTTGGGAACAATCTGATCCATCGGCACCACCTTAATCAATTCCGTCAAAACTTCCGGCGCCACAACATGCTCAACTACCTCCGGCTGAGGATCGTTTAGAAGTTTCGCTAGAGTGGGGGCAAAGACATCGCTTGGCGGGAGCGTCGGCATCTTCTGACCATCATAGTTCGGGGGTGTTCGTTTCGCCAGGATACAGGCAACAATAATCACGCCCTCGACCCTCACTTTCCAGTCTGCGTGATTCAACTGTTCCAAAACAGTAAGTTTCCGGGTAGCGGAAGGGCTCTGTTGGCGAGCTGGTGTCATGCCACGCGCAAGGCGTTCATGAATTCTCGGAGGCGAATTCATGGTAGGTGACCGCACACCATTGCCACGAGTGCCCAGAGGTGACGTCCTAGTAGATGGGTATGCCCCGGTAGGACTGACTGCACGGGCGAAAGCACCAGCGTCATGGGTTTGCTTATCTACCCTATTTGCGCTCTTCGCCGGGTCTCTGCGGGGCCGGACGGGAGCGGATGCAAGGCCAGAAGTGGTGGGAGCAGGCGATGCGGCAACAATAGGCAAAGTTGGCATAGTCTCAGCGCGTTCAGGCTGGGCTCGTAGGTTGCCTCGACTTCTCTTGGACGCGAGTATTGCTTCCTTCACAGAAGGTCTCCCAGGCACACCAGCAGCAGCGCCTCTACCCAATGGTGCCCTCAAGCTATTAACACCCTTAAGCTGCGCAGTCACGGGAGCATTCGGATTGTCCTTCGCCAAAAGTTTCTTGGTGTTGTTATCAAGACCCTCCATCATCCTATTGATAACCATTAGCACGTCCCCAACGAGAACCACCTAGCGTAGTTACACTCACACTTCAGCACGCTCAGGCCATATAGAAGCAAATAACCAATAAGTCCGCCTCATTCCCTCCCTAACACCCGGGTTGGCATCGGACATGCCCTTCTTCAAGCATTTCTCAATCAAGTCAGCTCCTCCTGAATGTTCAATGTACGCTTTCTGATCAACGTGAGCCTCTAATAAAGCCCTCAGCCATCCGGAAGCATAGCTCCTAGGTTGCACATTCTTGTCATTGCACGCCGCCCACATGTGCTGTAAGATTTTCGAGTGGTAAGAAACGTTTGCGATCAGCACAGCCGTAGTAACTTGCCCGAGCTGTGATGTAATCTTCTTCGTCCCCGCGCACAGCTTAATGAAGCTAGAGAGTAATATTTCAAGCATAGGGTCCAATCCAGGGCCAATGATCTTTCCGAGATCCTTGACCAGCTGGCATCCGTTTGTTGCCACTGTTGTCCGTAAAGAATTGACCACCTTCAGAATCCCATCGAGCAACGACTTAATCCCGGCCAGAAATGTTGTCTGATAATCCCTGTAAGCGTTGCCCCTTACCAATTGCCGGAGTTTCGTAACGTTCCGATCTCGAGCAGCCCAGTTCCCTTCGGATTCTCTCCCGTCAAAAGACTCCACCATACCATGAAGAATCTCTTCAAGTTCACGGTTCGTGTTCACATACGCGGGTTCCATCGTATCGAGTTCACTTCCAGCAAGGCTAGCAACGTATGTTGATGAAGCCATACTTCCGTTAATACTACCCGCCATACTATGGCCCTGACGGCTTACGCCATCATCCTCGTGGCCATCCAAGGACCTTACGGAACTCCCCATAACGTCACCAGCTCCGGGCAGTCCAAGTTGGTTGACAATATACGTAGCGATTCCTTTCCTTACTTCGCGTTTCTTTAATTCCCGTTTAAGATCCGATTTCGCGTGATCCGGAGCATTCCTAATAAAAGTATAAGCTTCCAAAGATAGCTCCCTTGCTTCGCGAGTGCACGAAAACTTACTTGAATAGCTCCACAACAACCTCTTTCGAAGCTTCCCTCACAGGTTCGCTAGCATCTTCCAATGCCTTAATCATAAAAGGTGTAAAACTTCGGAAGGAAAATCCTTGCCCAGCACCGTGTACCTGCAGAAGCCAATTCAAACTTTCCTGCCTAGCCTTGGGATTCTTACTGCTGAATCCCATCTCCTTGATCCCACGTTCAATCTCGTTCGGTGCGGTTTTCCAGAGATCAAGTAATGCAGTCAATGCTATCGACCGGTTTCGGTCCTTCTGGTCCCCAAGCTTTTCTATAAGGAGCGGCAGAATATGATGTACCTGTGGCTTTACACGCGCTTGGTCTTGTAGAGTTACCCGTTTAATCAAGTGGCCCAGGCACGACAAGGCGTGCAGAGAAAGTGTGTTATTAGAGGAAGAAATTCCGATTCGACAAGCTTCGAACAGTGGATTGATTGCTTCGACCTAGGTAACACTCATTAGCTACAACCCTCACGAAATCCAGCAAGAGGTTAGCGAGCAAACCTGAACAAAATAGTGCTTAACTTGCGCCTTGACGCTCGAAAACTCGGCAATCTTCTGATCAACGTCTATACAAGTAAGCCCCCAGTAACCAAAATCGCGCAAGTCAAGCCTCAACCGGGGAAAGCCTACCATGACCCCGGAGAACCACCAATAGGTGTTCCGGAACGTCTGCTCCCACAGACATCGTGCTTCTGAAGTTTGTTTATGAAATGATAATAAGATGAACGAATCAATAGGAGGAGAGTGGAAGAGTGACTTTGTGAAATGATTTCCCGGAAGGCCCGTACCGGGGAAATCCCAACGAGGTTATATCTTAATCCACCCTCGCTAATCAAGCAAGGAGTTCGTCGACAGGTATCGAGGAGGTGGGGACAAACTTTTGCTTCCTCGTGCAACAGAACGATAACGGACGAAGGTTCTAGAGTCGGGTTGATGCCCGCAAGAGAGGAACGGTGGGAGGTGATAGAGGAGGGGATGTAATGTAAGGAAACGAGCAACGCTCGCAAGATAGGGGAGAAAACTTCTACGCACGGGAGAAGGTGGAAATTGTACGGAGCCAGTCGGCAGTGGGAGAGCGGAAGGAGAGGAATGAAGAGGAGATTTGTTTCTGTCTTTGGGAGGGTTTATTTCTTTTTTTTCTTTTCCTTTCCTTTTTGCTTTTCGCAGTTGGGAGGGGAGAGAGAAGAGGGCCTCTGCGGGTCAAAACAAACAACAACGGAAAGGAAAAGAAAAGCAACGGCCCCTCCCCGGCCATCCTTACCATTCCGTCACAGCGCAGGATACGAGTAGAACGGTGGTGGGGCGTTGAATCAACCTCTAGTGCCTCGGTCCCACAAGAATATGCAACTCTGAGGACTCCTAAATAACGCCTATCCAAATACAGTATAAAGCTATTAAAATTTAATGATAGAAGCTGGAGAAATATGAAGCTTTTATTGAGCTATTGGGGGTTGAAAACAACAAAAAAAGCCGTTAATCACACAGTATGGCAGCTAGCATTTCTACGGTTAATAGACCGGTTAATTCACCCAGAGTTTGAGTTATCTATCAATTAATTGGTGACCTAGGTAGCTAACCTAAATTCAACTCGCCATTGTAAGCTAAGATTAATTTCTCAACGGTCCGCCCCAAGAGGTCCTCCACCAGACCGTACCGGTACCTTTGTGAGGGATTTATCCCCGTTTACGCTACAGCCCTCTCGTCGCTACGAAAATTGGTATTCAACGATAATAATAATAATAATAATAATAACCTATCGAGCATAAGCAGTATTATAGCATCACGACAGTGTTATCCTGATTCCATCCCGTACATATTAAAGGGGTATCACAAGTCAGTAGTGTTCGAACCCCTCCTTCCTTCTCCCGAACATCTTATGGAATCCGAGGGCCTATCATCTCCGATAAGCCCTATCGAAAGGTTAGGGATAGGAAATGCGCTGTGGATATCAGCCCACATCACCGGTTGGGGGTCAAACGGACACTGGTGCGCGCGCTGACGTCGGATTCCACTTTGTGACATTCTGTCACCTTCCTTTCTCCTGCAGATGGCTAAAACCTGTCCCAACAGTTCGGATGAGCAAATCAAGAACCAAAACAAACAACCCTATCAACAAACATCAAACCCGTCTGGTGCAGATACTGTACCAATGCGCATAAACATACAGTATCATGATATTGGTATCGCACGACCGGTGGGTCTTATAAATAATATCGCAGGGCATTGGCATTTGTTCTCAAAATTATTAATTCTCCATCCTTCGGGATTGGCAGAATCGCCATAATAACCATCACTATTAAACATTAAGATTATCCTGGGTATAGAGCTTCTAATCCATAAATCCAAAACAGATTCCAAACCACCCGCCATGCCTGACTGACTAGCCCGCAGCTCTGCTCTCAACCCAGCTCAAAATCTTCTCCCACAGCATCATCAATAGCACGTAACTATACAACCCAGACGACATAGCTAATGCCAGGTATACCCAGTGTGGGCCAAGCGCGATATCGAACAATAGTTTCCCGACATTCAGTTTCCTTTTCTCCCCGTCGAGACCAGTAAGGTATGCAACTCCCCCGCTCCCATCAACCTCTTCCCAAATCATTGCCCCGCCCTGGCCCCGCTTACTCCTCCACTCTTTCCACCAGCACCATACGCCAGCCGGGAAATCATCCGCCGGGTTCCTGGCATAGTAATCCTTGGCTTCGATCTTGCGGCCATTGCCGTAAACAGCGTGGACCTTCTTGTCTACCATATCGAAGAGCCATAATTGGTCGCTTGTTGTAGCTGCGACATACCTTCCATCCCCACTCATTGTTAGGGCGGAATATTGGCGGGGAAGGGAGAATGCTGGGCCGTCTGGCTTTGCGCTATCAGATGCCAGAGGATCGGGAATGGCATATATAGGCTCGTGTCTATCTGAGGTATAATTCCAGACTAATAGGCCTCCCCCAGCACCTCCGGATACAATGTATGTGTCGGTCAGGAGAAATTCGTGTGAAAGAGCGGTAGTGAAGGCGGCCCGGAGACTACCAGATAGTATGGATGAGGACTTTGTGCTAAATTTCATGCGCTTCACCGTTCCCCCAGTTTCCAAGTCCAGGATGTAGAAATCCGTGCCAACCAGCTTGCCGAGGTTTGCCGTCGGGTGCTGCGTGACTAGGCAAACTAGATGAGTTCTGCATCACGAGATATTCATTAGTTATAGTGCCTGAATCGAACACGGTTATTGGAGATAAAGCTCAAGACAAACCTAGTTATATGAAAATTCTTCAGGTGAGGAAAGCTTGTATATCTATTCATTTCCTGGGGCCATCGAATACTAAGGTCGAATTCCCAAATAATCCTCGAGCTCGCCAGCGTCCTAGCCTTCCACCTGCTGCGCCCTTCCCGTCCCCTAAAAGACTCCAAGCAAACCAGATTACTAGGAATATGCGGTGTTTTGCTATCGCTATCAGGGTGAGCGTAGGTAACAGCAACAAGTAACTCCCCATTCGCAACCACCCGATCAGGCCTTCTCTTTCCCAAGTTCCAAGAATGCGATAGCGCCGCGGTAGATGGGTCCACCGCACGAACTCTATACTCCCCGCTCTTTTCCTCAAACACAAATCCCGCTTGCACCGGAAACGGCGTGACACACCCCGCGAGCAACGGGAGCGGCGACGCAACCCAACCATGCGACCTATTATTCCCCAAAACTACTTCCCTCGGCTTACCCATCACGGGGTCCAGCACGCAAGTGACCTTCGGCCCACCCGGCAGTGAGTGCGTCAACCCCGGGATATTGCCGCCGCCGTTGGGGCCGCCGCCCGGGGGCTTAACCTGAAATACCGCGCAGCCATCATCTCCAACACTCGCCGGTTTCGTAACGTACGAATTCTCCCGCCTGGCTCCCTCCCCCGCGACGAATACCTCTACAACCCTCCGTCCGAACCAATCCCCCTTCTTGCCCACCGGTGGAAGTTGCCTTGCTGCTCTCTGCTGTTTGGGGATCACTGGGGTTTTCACCGGAAATGGGCGACCCCAGGCTAGGTTTAGCTTGACCACGTTTCGCCAGAGCCGCTTCTGCAGCGTGGAGCTTCCGGGGTACAGGACTTGGTCCAAGCGAAGGGATTCCGGTATTCCCAGTGCTAGCGCGGGTTCGCGCCAAAGGAGATCGTTTTCCGTGCAGAAGACAGCGTGGTGAAGGGCGCTGCAGGTGAGCGCGACATTGAGGAGCGTTTTGTAGGGCGGAGGTGAAGTGGAAGACGCCGAGAATTTGAGGATGTTGACGAGGATTTCGGTCGGGAGATTCAGGAGGCGTGAAGTGTCCATCGCTAGCCACTTATTTCACACACTCTCTCTCTCGTTAATTGGTGATGCCACTCGAGTAGATGTGAGAGACGAAGGGGGGAGAAGTAAAAGATGATACCGGCATGGTAATGTTGGGCGTGATTGACTGTAGAGGGCACAAGTATCTTGTACCCTATCATACCAGATTCCCCCAGATATGGATGATCTGGCCCATTCGTCACACTCACTCACAGGGATTCGGCAAGAGAATATAAGCTCCTGATTACTTGTCAGGAAAAGACTAACGGGGTTGTTCCGGATACCGGTATTTTGTCTTTGAAAAAGACAGGTCGCGTTATCACGGGCATTTGGAACGGTAGCACCTCTTTTCCTACTTTGGGAGTAGAAGAGCACCGGTATCGTGGCTGTGTTACCGTTCTGCAACCATGAACACACTCGCACTTTGTTGACTCAGATGCCAGACTCACAAAAGGTCACTCATCAGGTTGTGCTCGAGTATCTTTCGGCGCGTGACTATGATACCGTAGTAAAGTGCTTGTATTACTGTATTTGATACCGGTACCGGTACTGTACCATAGCTGGTAGTTTGGGACGATACCGCACGAATAAGGGCAAAGACTTCACAGCTGCTCAAGTCACTTCTTCCATCCTAACGCTAACGGTATGATACAGTATTCGACAAATTTGTGTACCTCCGTGCAGGGCTCTAATCTCCGTTCCTAGGCAAGGGAAAATGTGCTAGATTACGAGTGACCGTAGGTGATTTGCGAAAGAGCCTAATCAATCGGGTGTTGACTACTGTGCGCCAGTTCGATGATGGCGGTGCAGGACTTAATTACGGGACCGCCGAGACTCGCCATAGCAGGTTCTGTAGTAGAAAGAAAAAAAATGGTACTCAAAAGATAAGAGGTTAATATACCTTCCATCCAGTGAACTATGGTACCGGTCGTGCCCTCCAAAATTTACCAATCTTCCCCGCTAACATCGCCCTGAGGAGTGAACAACACGGACTGCCAGTACCTGTGCCCGACGATCATTCATCTCCTAGTGGAAGGTGGAGATAGGGGGATTCATAAATTTAGATTTCACGATGGTTGAAACCTGCCCCAGGCGAACGGCGTAGCAGATCAGGTCTAGCTGGCCCCCGGAGATCCACGCTTCTAGCGCGAACCCAGATCAGATCAATCACCCCGGGAGACCTTTTCAAACCGGTCTCCTATAGTCCGGCACAGGGCGGTGTATCATCCAACCCACGGCCAAATTATCTCACCCGTTACAACGGCGGAACACCCAAATACACGACCTGTCCAAATACACAAGTACCCAATGACCGGCTCGCACAATGGGCCATCATTACCGGGACTCGACCAATCAGTAACGAGTGCGTATTCAAATGTTCCGCGATTGTACCTGCGAAATACGATAATAGCTAACCTAGGTTCCCGACCCTCGGCTAACTGACAATACTTTATGACATTACAACTGCCGCATAACTGTGCGTGAGGAAAAAGAGGGTGCGATGATAAGGTTAGACTGGAGTGTTTTGGGGATTCACAATGGATGCAAAGGGGACGGGACCCGAGAGTCGAAGTAAATATTCCGCAATACGGGAATGATCATTGAATATCATTGTCAAGACCGCAAGGGTGTGAACTGCACCTTGTTGCTCTTGACTTTTTTCCACGAGAAGTCTTCGGACTCTGCAGGTTTGCGGCGTGGGAGATGGAGTAAAAAAAAAAAGGGGGAGAGAAAAGCGTTTTACAAGTCAGGCGTGTGGAGTATATAATGTTGGTGGGATGTATCGTGGTTCTCTCACAGGACAGTTTTATTTCACGGCGATGAAAAGACAGCGGACGTTATTGATAAGGTTATAACGCTACTGCAAGGGAATCTTGGCGTTGGAGAGCTTGCTTCGACTGCCTTTTTTTTTTTCTCCCACTTCCAACGATCAGACCCAACCCAAAAAAACCCACCACCGCCTCATATTACTCACCTCAACCCCGAGAAGAGCTATCACCCCCCGCTATTTTCCAATATCCTCCAATTCCACGCCGTCATCTTCCCCACAATCACAAACATCCCGAAGACATCCAATTTGCAATGGCATCACCGACTTCTCCGGTCAAGAAGCGACCGAGGACTCAATCCCTCCCGCCACTACCAAGCCTCACAGCGGAGCAAGCGGTTCCCATATCTGCTGAAGATAGAGATTCCAAACGGCTAATCGTCGTCCTGGCGCGGGCATGCCTCGAAACGCACAAAGTTTCGGCCAACGGAGGAGAGAAGTACGTCCTCCTTAACTCGGACGATCACATTGGCGTATTGAAGAAGATGGGTCGGGATATCAGTGACGCCCGGCCGGATATCCTTCATCAGGTTCGTTCAAGTTCACTCCACCCGCTATCTGTTTTCCGGCCTCCCCAATTCCCATTGCCCTCACCTCTTGCTAGTCTTCCTTCCCCTTCCCTTCTTTCGCATAGAAAGAAATAAGGGTTGGTGCGGAGGAGGATTTCAGACATCCATAAACACAGATTCCTGCGGGAAAAGCATTCGTCAGAAGTTCAACCTTTCTAACGGTGTATGGGATCTATTGCGCTTTCAACAGTGCCTCCTTACACTGCTGGACAGTCCCGTGAACAAAGCTGGAAAGCTCCAAGTCTACATCCAATCCACCAAGGGTGTCCTCATCGAGGTGAACCCTACGGTGCGGATACCCCGGACGTTCAAGCGCTTCGCTGGTCTTATGGTGCAGCTACTCCACAAACTGTCCATCCGATCAACCTCTTCCAGCGAGAAATTGCTCAAGGTCATTAAGAATCCCGTCTCTCAGTACCTCCCGCCCAATTGCCGCAAGGTGACGCTGTCCTGGGAAGCGCCCGTTATGAACGTACGGGAGTATATTTCCGGGCTTGAGGACGATGAGAGCATCTGCGTTGTTGTGGGCGCCATGGCGAAGGGGAAGGACGACTTTGCCGACGGGTGGGTGGATGAGAAGATTGGTGTCAGCAATTACTCGTTGTCGGCGAGTGTTGCTTGCAGTAAGTTTTGTCATGCTGCCGAGGATATTTGGGGGATATTGTAGTACATCAATCCTCTCTTGTACAAGCACCGGTACTCGTTGATAACTTTTTTATATTCCCTGCTGGTATTCCTATCGTTTAAACGGCTATAATCCGTTTTTCCTATCCTGCTTTCTCCCGCTCTCACTCTTCTAGTCAAACCCCACACAAAAAAACATACAAAATGGGTGCTCTATAAATAACAAAAAAGCAGAGGAAAAAATTATCAGCCCATGGCATTCAACAAGCACTGGGTGCACTGTTTTTTCAATTTCTTTTTTTTTCTTTAGATTCATTCTCACTTTTCTAGGGATTCTTTTTTGTTTTAAAAAAGGAAGGGCGAATACCTCAACGTATATTTATTGTCAACGTTGTTCTTTATTTTTTACTTTCAATTTCACGTTTTATGATATGCTACTTTTGCTGGGACGAGGTGCAGTAGTAGTCTAATTTTCAATAGTACACATACCGCTGTATAATAGTACTGTACTGTCGAGTGCTTAATTCGTGTGCGAGCGCCGGTATGGTAGTTGTCAAGTTATGTATGCTTCTGTACTCAAGTATTGTATCAACGAACGGGTGAAGACACGCCCGCTGCCATTGGGGGTCTATTTCTGCACATACATGCAAGTGATTGCTTTAGGAATTCCGGCCATATTGATGCGTGGCAGACCAGAACAAGGCCAGGCAAACGAAGGAAGGCCAGTGGGCCAGTGGTTTACGATATACACTTTGAGATAGAGACACTTCTTCATCCCCCTCTTCCTTCCTCCCTTCCTCCCTTCCTTCGCCGTTTCTCCTCCCTCCATCTCGAACGAATTCTCAGAGCCGAAGGGGCCGTCGCTAGACCACCACAAAGAAAGCGACAAATTTAGAGAAAGAATCACCAAAAGATCATCATCACAATGCCCCTCCCAGGTGCCCCCTCAATTCTCCACTCCTCCCATCCTTCCAATCAACTAACCAAACGAGCAGAAGCCACCCCCCTGAACATCTACCTCGGCAGCAACGCGCTGATCTCCCTCTCGACGGCCTACTACTACCTAACCTCGCCAAAGCCCTCGATCGTGAAGCTCGGCGGCACGCCCTCACCGACCTCCACAGTCCTGACCCAGCTCCTCGCCTCGGGCGAAGCCCTGGTCTCCTACATCTGCCTGGAGGGCCTATTCTCCACCAGCAGCCAGATGCGCGCCATGGTGGTGCGCGGCGTGGGCGTGTACACACTCATCCACATGAGCACGTTCTGGTGGGGCCACAAGAAGTACGTCAAGAATCCGAAGGGCGCCGGCACCTTCATTGGCGGGTTGGTGATGGGCGCTGGGGTGGGTGTTTGGTGGGGGGTTCTGAGAAGGGAGGGGTTGCCGGCGTTTGTGTAGATTTGGATGAGGAATTGCGGGGTATTTAATGGGCTTTATGGTGGTGTTGCTGTATTTGCTACGATATTATCGTTATAGTTGTATTCGATGTTTTGGGCTTTTTGTTCACAAAAGTTTTTAGTAGGGCGTTCTGACGCTGCTGCGGGGGACCCTTTTTCTTTCCCCTCTTCCACTATGGTACGGTACAGTACAAGTACCAACTTCCACCTCCCGCCGTGGTTCGTCAATGGATGGGTGGGTGTGTTGTCTACTCGTACCGTGCCCGTACTCTACTGGGCATGTTTTTCCTTTTTCTTTTTTTTTTTTTCCCTCCCTCCTGCTGCCAGCGACAAAAGTATCGAGTCTTTCTGCGATGTTGGGCATGATGGTTAGCGCCTTGTGGTTTTTTTTTTTTTTTAATACCAGGATCAAGTCTTTGAATGATGCACTTGATTGGGTTGGAGGTTTTGTGGTGCGTCGATTTTGTGTCGCGGTGTGATGTTCCCCGGCGTGCGCAGCGGTGCAAATTATGTGCATAGCTGTGCAGAGGGGAAAACACCAGTACGGTGGGGAGGAAAGGGCACCGGCACCGTAAAAAGGAAAAGGTGGGTTAGGGATTTCCCATGATGCGGTAGCATCAGTGAGGTTCGCAAGTCCTCCATCTATCAACCACGAAAAGTAATTCGAAGCCGTCGCCAGTAATTCAACTACCGGTGCTCAACTTTCGCAAGACAACGGGGTTTGACAAAGCCCCGACAGATCATTTCCCCTCCCGTCCAAAGTCGTGAGAAACCGTGCCGATTCCTCCAGCCGGGACGGAGCCCCGACGGTGGAAAGCGAGATTCGGGAACGCTGTCTCGTACAGATCGGGACCCGTCGAATCGCTTCGCTGGGTAGTAGTTTGGCCGCCGCGAACCGGCTATTATGATGCTTTTGGCACGGGGGGGTACCCGAACGCCGCGTATTATTGAGGGGGGCTTTGGTGGTGCCGTCCGGTGAGGTAATTGTGGAGATAGAGCTCCGGTCTTAGGCGCTGTTCTCATACACGTACGGGGAACGTACTGTACTGTACTCTTATAGTGGATAAACCATCGGGACAAGGTTCTTTCTCTCGTAGAATACCGCAGTGGGCTGTTCTCGGAGTGCCGGGACAGGACAACACCGCACATGACATGATGGTATTCACAAAACTTCCACTACAAATACCTCGCCGCGCTCCGCTCTCCCGTGACGGAACGACGAAATCCAACGTCCGGCTGGACCTCGCCGCTCCCGATCCGCCCGTGGCTATTATGCACCGACCGCAGTAGGTCTAACCCTCGCTTCGGCTCAAGTGCGGGTGACCGCTCGGCTGCGAATGATCCGCCCGGAAGCGGTTCTTGATGGGATATGTGCACCCTGCTGGTACTACCTTCGTCTCGGGTGGTCCGGCGTTTCCGTGGTCTGGGGGTGTGATTGCGATTTCCTCGCTGCCGGGCTGGTCGCTTGCTGGGTGAATAGGGTGTTCGGGATGGGGGCTGGTTGGTTCGTTCTGGGAGGGGGGGAGGTGCTCGGGCAGGGCATCATACGGACGCTATGTTCCCGGCCGTGACCTCTTTTGGGGACTGGGTTATGTGATGTTGTGGTGGTCTGGATACCGGTATTGGGTTATGATATTATACCATCTAGATAGTCTTGCGGGACGGTAATAGTGGAGTCGTTGAGTACCGTACCGCTATTTTGTCCATCTAATTTACTCGTTTGTCACTCCCCTGCTCGGCCCTGCGCACCATCCATTATGGGCCCCGGTATCTCAATCGTTTCCATACTACGTATCATACTGAGATCCATTCCCCTTACATCAAGCAAGTCTGACAAGCCTTGGCACGAGTGACACACAATGACTCACACCAAAAGATAGACAGTAGCCTACCATGAACTCTGGGAATAACCAGTGAAGTAATTAGAATCCGAGCCACATGATGCTTTTGAAAGATGAAATAGAGAAAAAAAAACCATCAAAATGCACAGAAATATATAAAGAAAAGACAAGGCAAGAAGGAGGGGGGAAAAAAAACATCCATCCCTCCATCATCCGTCATCATCCGTCATTACTTTTTTGTTTCTTTGCTCGCGTTAGGCCCCCAATACGCCAACCCCGAGTGGGTATTAGTTACCTTTAGTTATAATACATAAAGTGCGCACAGGAACGTTTTGTTTCGTTCAAACGGTCTCCTGTTTGATGCAGGTACTGTCACGCTCCTGCTTGATCTTCTTAACCTCGGTGTGCGCTTCGGCACCATTCTCCGCTTTGCGTTTGTTATTCTTGTCCTCTTTGCCCTCGGCCGCGCTCCCGTTTGTTTTCACTAGCGGGATCCCATCTATCCCACCTGCGCTAGTCTTAATCTTTGGCGGTCCACCACGGTCATTTCTACTCCCCCCGCCGTTTCCTCTTCTATTGCTGCTGCCTCGATGTCTTCCACCACCCCTCCCACCGTTGCCCCCTCGTCCACTCTTGCCTCTACCCCGCTGGTTGTTCCCGCGGTGTCCGTTCTTGTTATCGAGGGACTTGCGGGATATCAGTGCTATTGGTTGGATCTTCCCGTCTTTTATGTCTTGAATTTTCCCGTCGCAGTAGGCTCTCTTGGTGAGCCATTGAAGATCGGTGTCGTTCCATTTGGGTTTTTCTTCCAAGGCCATGAATTCCTTCATGAGGTTTTCGTCCTTGAACTCGACAAAGATGGACCCCTTAAAAAACCCGGCACTCGTCCGTCTGAGGCGCACACACGCGATGGGCCCGTAAGGCGCGAATAATTTTTCGAGGTCAATCTGGGTAGTAGGAGTTTCGGTGCCAAAACCTTTCTGTTCACTCATGGCGGGTAGTATGTAAGCACTAGCACGCAAAAGCTGAGATTGGAGGATGAGTCATACAGCATAGATACTTCTTGGGATAGTTAGGTCCTGGAATTTCCGACCACCGGTAATGTCCGCATCCCAGCCCTGACGGGGAGTAGTTTGATATCCCCGCTGGTTAGACTTATCCTTGGAATCTTTGTTCTCTGCGTCATCCCCCTTGTTTTCAACCTCGCTTATGATTAATGGAGTCTTCCGCCGAAGGGTCTCTTCTCCAACATCACCAGCAATGACTAATGCTTCACTCTCACGCAACGCATTGATGATGGTCTCTGCATTTGTGAAGCGGCGCATGCGCTTAAAGGAGCAGATAAGCTTGAGAGGGACTGAGCGATTATCTTTGCCTACAAGGCCAAAGAGAAATTTATCAAAGGGAAGGTTGGAGTCTGAAAAGTAAAACTCAACCTAAACGCAATCGCTGTGTTAGTCATATGCGGGAACAAAAAAACAGAAGGGACAATTCGGGTAGAAGGTGTTTTTTTATATTGTACCTGTTTCCTAATCTCCGCTGGGTCGTCAGATTCCGGGAGAAGAGTTGGGTCGAATTTGATGTTTTCTCTTTTCTTCTTCTGCAAATTGGATGGTTCCTTAGTCCCCACCGCCGTGCTGTCCTTTTCCTCAACAGTGGTGCTTTTGTCCTCTAGTTGCTCCGCGGGTTCGACCTTAACTTCTTCTTTATCCTCCTCAACGGCCGGCTCAACGGCGCCCTCAACAGGATCCTGTTCGACGGGTTCTTCCTGCTTCACTTCTACCTGAGGAGCCCCCGGCTGCTCCACAGATTCGCCCTTCTCGACAGCCGGCTCATCGACATATTCGACGTGCTCCACCTCCGCTCCGTTATCGAAAACAACCTTGTCACTCATTTTTCACTTTCGGAGCAAGTAATGAGAAAATGGTAGGAGGGAATTGAATTAACAAGGCTCGAGGACAGTGTTAGGGAAAATTGGGGGTGAAGGATAAAAAGTTGAGTGGGGTGCGGATGGGGGAGAAGAGGTATGAGAGAAGAGAAGGATGAGTCGACTACCTAGTGGTCGAGTTTGACAGTGGGGTATAGTCTTGGCGCAGCTAGAATTGGTGGCGGTGGTTGGTTGAAACAGGCTATGGCTTGGAGCAGAGCCGCTTTAGTATCACAATAGTACCCAGTAAGGGAGTTTATTCCATTGGTTTTGTGAGGTAAAGTCGCCTGGCCACACTGGGGTTGGGAATTTAGGATGGGGGTAAATCTGCATGTCTCAGCAATCCATAGGATAATACGGTACCCGATAATAACCCGCTGGCACCTGAATCGGGGTGGGATCGCATTTCATTTGTCTACTAGCAGTGTACTCTACGAGTACAGGTATTGTAACTTATATACTCGAGTAGTCTAAGGCTTTCTAAAAAAATCTTCAATATTATTGAATTGAAATATAACAATAGTATTATTATTATTGTATAAATTATAAATCACCTAAAGCGATACTGTATTTTATGAAATGCATCCTGGACCATATAAAATATCACTAATATAAATTACCGTCGGATGCGCCATCTTTCAAGCACCAATCATTACTTACTAGCATCCTATCATAGTTACAATAAATCCAATTCCATTATCCATTACTTGTAGAAAGTTTATGCATCAGCTAAAGCGGTATCACTGAAAGATATAAAGATGCTCGCAGCAACACCTTCAAGAATTTACCAGACGCCTTCCCCTCCCTCATTCAATCTACTGCCCCTTTTTCGCCGCCTCCATCGTCTCTTGCTCATCAAACCATTTGAGAGTTTCCACGAGCCCATCGTGTAATCTGACAAGTGGCTGGTACCCCAACATTTTTTTCGCCTTCCGAATATCGAAATATCTGTTCCAGCAACTAAATCTAACCCTAAACCTGCTAAAGCCCGGCTCTTTGTTAAGAAGCCACGCAAAAAGCTCTGCCGCACCACCCATGGCGACACCGACGGCCGCAGGCATCACGATATGGAATGGCGCAATATGACCTTTAATGGCCCAGATCGCTCGAGGAAAGTCCCAGAAGTAGCATGGCTCTCCATTGGTAATGAAATAGGTCTCTCCATCAGGGGTTTCCGGTGTCTTGGGGGTATCCGGAGACAGCGTTATAAGCTTTTCGGTAGCTAGGATGTGCGCCCAAGCTGCGTTGACAATGTAGGTGAAATCGAAGAGGTTCCCGTTGTCACCGATCTGGAACTTAGTTTGGCCACGGGCCAGCACACCCAACATTCCGGGAATGAGTTGACGGTCGCCCGGCCTGGTGCTCAATATATCTCAGGTTAGCTTATTTTCAGCTCTGGGCTTTTGGAATTGGCATCGGACGAACCCGAAAAGCCCGGAAAGCCTCAATGCAACTGTGAACATCCCTCCCTTGCGATTGGCTTCCAACACCATCTTTTCGCCAATTGCCTAGAATAATGTGTTTAATTAGTGAATACTCGATACAATAAACAAATCCTTTGTGCCAAACTCACCTTAGTTTCTGAATAGGGGTCCATTGCCGGCGAAGCAATTGGTGCACTCTCATTGACATTAACAAGGTCACTCGCGCCGTTAAACACCACGCTCGCCGAGCTTGTGAAGACAAAAACCTTCACACCAGCATCACTTGATGCCTCCAGCAGAACCTTGGTGCCGTCCACATTGACCCTGTAGTAGATTGCCTCACCCAACCCATGTACAGGCGAAACGGTGTCAATGACCACCTCCGGCCTCACCTTATTCAAGACGGAATCAACTGACTCGCGTGAGGTGACGTCGCCCTCAAAATATGTGATGCCAGGTAGGGGGTTGGAAAGGCGCAGGTCCATCACGAATATATCACACTCTGGGTGGTGCTCTTGGAGTAGAGTGACGATGTGCCGACCGAGGAAGCCACAACCACCGACGATGAGGGCATTGTTAAGGTGTTGCCTTTTTGTGGATGTCATGACTGAACTTTATAATTTTGGGAGAATTTGTAGGGAGATTTTTTTTTTTTTCAGGGAGTGGACCTAGTGGATATCGGAGGCAGCAAGCAGGTAGCCTTTGTACCAGCACTGTTTGCTGACACGGAGGCTCGCGAACAAGTGAGGAGGATATGGGAAAGGGGAAAAAGAAAGACCCCGTGGCGTCCTTCCACAAGTAATGCTTGGCGGGAGACGCGCTAGTTTTACTGGCTCTGTTCCGTGTTACACAGAACTAACCTGAATTGTAAACAAACCAGATAATCTTATTGCTTGTAAACTTCTCATTCAATCTTACATCGAACAAAACAATTATGGTTATTGCGCTCGCATAGTAGTGCCGTATTCAGATACTGACTACAAGAATTGGATAACATAAACGAACCTAGAAGTTAGAATTCACTGATGCGTCGCTAGCAATTCATCAACCGGAAGACCACCCTTATATCCAATCCCGCAAAGGAATGGGTCTATCAATGATTAGATCTTGGGAATCGACTTGGCCCTCCAAACACACCCCGATTCCGCCGTCCAGGGCAATCGACTCCACAGCGTAGGATTCCCACTCACACAGGAAGATGTGAGTGTCAATGCGGTGGACTTTGCTGACCAGACGCCCAGCTTCTGCCCATGTACCTGTTCACTAGACAAATTAGAATGGCAGAAGCAGCGCGCTAGTAGACCATCCGAAGGTCAACCCGAACCAGGCGAGTCAATGGCCGCGCATAAGGCCGTGTATTATCTCGTTGCGATTTGGGTACTACTGGAGAACTTTAACGGGATGGCCATCTGACTTGCTCATTACGACGCAGTTCCTACCCACAACCATCATAAGACCTCACCTCCGTCACCTCCAGATTGGTGGATATATTGTACCATACGTTAGGAAATAGTTTATTAGCGAAGCAACAGGCGAACGCACCGACGACGGCAGCTAAACACCCGAGGCATACACCACCAATCCAGAAAGATACTTTAGTCACCTAACCACGCCCCCACGGGTGCTACCCCCCAATCAGATAGCTTCCAAGCGAATCCAACACCTCTCCACTCCCCACCAAAACAGACCCACCGAGTGACAATCCGTGACCACAACAAAACCGGCCAATATCACAGCACAGCAGCACAAAACTTCGCCGCCCAGTCATCTCTCCCCCTTCAAGCGAATATGAGGATATGATATACTAGAAGGGTAGACTCTAGCTGGGTGTATGTTAGTGTAGCAACAACCCAACCTGAGCCGCCCACCACCCACCAGACACGCCCGGCAACCACAGTCAGCATGCGCCTGACCCAGCAATAACCCGCAGGCTGGGAAAATATAGAGAGGAGAGGGGGCCTGGGCGGGACCGGACAGGGAATATTGGGTATGACATCTGCACAAAGAAAGATTGAAATTTCTCGACTGAAGATATTTTCTATTTTTACTTTATTTGGTTTAGTCTGGTCGGGGTCGTATGGGTGATAAAGGTACGGCTACCAGCAGTACTATCACCTATCCACCTCCTTACCCCTTTCAGACTACCGCAATATCACAAAAAATACGCCCGCCGCTGTCTCGGCGCAGATAAAACTGGCAACTTATGCAGGCACAGTGGAGTTGAGTGTTGGTTGTGAAGGGGTTTGATGTTAGGAATAACGTGTGCGGCAGTTTGTGTTCGGGAGCTGGAAGAGGAGAGGTCGAACCGGGCTTGCTAGGAGGGGGTAGCGGTGGGGATGAAGGGGCTACGTTTGGCTGATTTCTTGTCCGGATTATGTTTGAGACTTATCAAGTATAATTCGCTTGTTTGTTTGCTTGTATATGTATGTCTGTGTGCCCGGGGCATTGGTCTAAGAAATAGGATCGTGAGCATACATGAGAATTCGTCGGAATAGACAGCTATGGAGTATACGGAAGGTATGCCCTAAATGGCGGTATTATATCATAGAGGTTACCTTTTTAGGCTGTAATATAGGTCTTGTATGGAGCACCCTACACACTCCACACTAAGATACCAGGACCGTTTTTTCTTTCTTGTATTTAATCAGTTTAAGGCCTGCCTTTCTCTCAGACAACAATCACGTTTCAACACCATCAACCTTTTTCAAATCCTAAAAGAATTGCATAACGTCTTTTTTTAGTCATCACCGACCGTTACACCATCCCTCTTGGCTCCACCGCGTTGCATAAACGCTCGAATACCCTCCCACAGCCATTGAGGGGTTGGCTTCTCCGCAACAACGTCTGGTTTCCGAGAAAACTTGTCGACAAGGTGCCTCTCTGTTGTGGGGCCAATAACCGCCAGATATGACCCGTGGGAGAGGGAAGTGAGATGCTTCGTCAAGACGCCAACAGCTATATCAACTCCCGCAGGGGAGAACAGAACAATCCACCTAGTCATATCTCCCGTCTCTTCGATCGCCTTCTCAAACTTGGCCTCGAACTCCTCATCCACAATAGTCTCGTATACCGTCAACGTCTCCACCACGATATTCCTTTCACCGGGAGCTGCAGAGAGCACCTTAGGAATTATATCCCTTCTGGTCTCCCCCGCGAGAAATAGTAGTGGTTTTGGCCGAGACCCGTAGGATTCTAGGATCAACGCCGCTAGAGCTTCTCCATTGCCGGAGTCCTGGCCTAGGACGTTTGACGCTGCAAAACCTAGTCCGATGAGCGCTGAGCCCGTTGCGGGGCCGACAACCCATACCTTTGTATTCGCGAACAGATTTTGGAGGGTTGTTGGTGGAAGGGTGGGGATTATACTGGAGAGGGCTTCGACGGTGCGCTGGGATGTGATTACTAAACCTCCGTATGAGTTAGGATCTGTGGGATCGAATTTGCTCATGAGGTGAGTTTTCAGATTGCCCAGGTTGGCGTAATGGTGTTTGAGGACTGGAATAAAGACTGGCTTGAAGACGGCATCGTCCAGTGGGCTGGAGGTGAAATATTCGTTGTATTGCTCATGGGGCTGTGAGCGGGTCTTGAGGAATAGTATTGGTACATCCTTCGTCTCCATGTCGGACATCTTTAGGGGTGTTAAATTCAGTTGTAGAGTGATCTGGGGAGGCAAGTGTGGGGTTTAGATAGTAATCATGAACAGAGCACGGGTGGGGAGCTTGAACAACAACGATCTTACTGATAAGATTAGAAAACAGAAGTGGAGCACCGAATGAGGCTCGGCAATTCACTCGCACCAGCCTCGGGCCCAAGCCCGAAGTAACGGCCGAATTCAGCCTCACACACTAGCAATTTTATCATCGTGTTTCCCCTGGAAAGTAGGGAAAGAGATTCCAAGGGGGAAGGTTTCCTGTTTATTTCCCATTATATTTCCATTCATTCGTTTTTCCGCCCCACTATCCCACTCTAATACTACGACACCGATATCCAAACCCCGCTGTCACTCACATCTGTCATTAATTGATACAGCAGTGCCGTTCATCTTCGACCTTCGACAACAACACCCCCTTTGTATCAAATACCCTTCAGGCGGACCCTTGTTCCCATCGTCCCTTGTCCACAAATACCACTTTTCCCTCGGGAGCACCAGGCATCGATACGGCACCGGCACCAAAATGCAGCGCTCAATCTACCCAGCGAAGACTCCTCCGCTCCACCATCCAGTCCCCCAAAAGCCCGTGACGGTTCCAGTCATGCACTCACCACCACCGCCGCCCTCGTCGTCGAACTCTTACTACTCATCCCCCTACGACGCTCCTGCAAGCTACTCCAACGGCGCAAACCTCCATCCAAATTCCGCAGCATACCCATCATGGGGCGGCGGCGGTGGCCCTAGCAGTTTCCTGGCCGATCCAACGGCGCAGATGGGCCTGTCGGTTGCGAAGGCCGCAATGTCAGGCGGAACGGACTATGCCGAGAAAAACGTAACCTCGCCCAGCTCCCTCCATCTGACACTTTAGTGGCAAGAAGTGGGAGGGAAAGGAAGAAGGAGACTGACCTAAGTGCCAGATCAACCGCTACCTATCCGCCCTGCGGCCGTACTTTGCTGTAACGAATACCTACGTTTTACAGAAGCTGCGGTTGCTGCTGTTCCCGTACCGGCATACTCCGTGGTTCCGCATCTCGTCCACCCGGTCGTCCACCACCCCCGGTGGCCCGCTGGAGTACTACTACCTGCCCCCGCGCGAGGACATCAATTCTCCGGATCTATACATCCCCGTCATGTCCATTGTCACATATATCCTCCTGAACTCCTTCCTCTCGGGGATTTCGGGAAATTTTCACCCCAAGCAACTCGCCCAGACGGCTTCTACCAGCTTTGTCATCATGGTGTTTGAGATCGCGATCATGAAGCTGGGGGTCTACTTACTTAGCATTAGTAATGGGAATGGAGAAGGCCAGCTGCTGGATCTGTTGGGGTACTCGGGGTATAAATTCTTTGGCGCTATCATGACGATCCTGATCGGTGAGGTGCTGGGGCAGAACGGGTTTCTTGGCTGGTCCGTGTTTTTGTACTTTTTCGCGGGAAATGCTTTCTTTTTGGTATGGAACACCCTCTCTTCCCCACCCACTCGCACCAACTCACTAATAGTTCCACAGCTCCGAAGCTTGAAATACGTCCTCCTTCCATCAGAAAACAACCCACAGGAAGGCAGGGGAGTGTACACCTCCTCCTCTACCATCCCTAGAATCCAAAGGAAAAAGAGAAGAACATGGTTCCTATTCTTCTACAGCTATGTCGTGCAATTCCTCTCTGCGCTCATCCTAACCTCGGGTGTTGGGAAGGGGGCATAAAAGAAAACACCAAAATTATTTCCACTCTTTACATAACGATTTCACGAAATTGGAGGCGGGCGACCAGTGTGTGTGTGTAGGCGGGCGGGCATAGGAGGAATAATATACTGCATTGCGTTTTTGGTGTTACTTGTTCGGTTCGATTCGGTCTTGCTTTCACCAAAGAATAATTCTCGTCTTTGTTTTGTCTTTCTTGCCTTTTTATCCTGTCACTGTAGTTCATCTTCCCTTCTGTTCACTTTGTACATCGCATAAACACCCTCAATCATTATCTCTCGAAAATCAAGCTAAGCTTTGAACCAACCACCCCTATTCGTAAGAAAGGAAGAAGCGTCTATCTCCACCTGACCTGACCGTAACCCCCGACTACTCCGATACCACTATTCCCTCCCAGCCTCAAAGTCCCGAATCTGCTTCGACCAATCTATCACCCACCAACCCATCAATTAACACCCCATCCGACCAACCAAAACGGATAGAAAGAAAAGGAAAAGGATATAAAAAAAAAGCATACTCCGACTCGGAAAAAATCGTCCAGGATCCGGCATGCGGTACCTATACTCCCGCTCCGCGCTCGTCTTCCAAGCAATCGCTACGATGCCCGCTATCACCGTCGCCATGATGGCGGTATTGGTCTTCCAATTCTTGGGCTGAGAGTACCAGCCGCCGCTGGGGGACCAGACGTGTTTTGGGTAGCTTTTTGATGGGGGGGGTTGTTAGTTAGGGGTTGTGAAGGTGTGGGGAGAACGGGAGGGGAAGTACGGGATTTTGCCGCCGCCGCCCTGGGGGTTGTTAGCTTGTGACTTTGTCCGTTTGTGTGGGGGAGGGAAAGGGGGCGCGGTACCATTGTTGCTGTTTTGGCGGTGGTGAGTGGGTGGGTGTGATAATAAGATGAGATGGGTTGGAGGAATTGGTTTGGTTTGCGGTGTTTGGGGGAGTGTTGGAGAGGTTGTTTTGTTGCCAAGAGTCGTGATGTCGGTGGCTAGGATTCATAAAAATCCCCATCGGTATCACAATACGTCACTCGCCACCAAGCCCCGAGGTCCTCTCCTGTATACCCCATGGCCACCATCAGGCGATTCTATAGGCACGATGAAATAACCCATCCCGAAAGCGCTATTGGTATTCTACAACGTAAAGCCCCACCAAATAAGCATTATTAATTCCGTCCTTCTGCTCCTTTCCGTTCCGTCTATCATATCATCCTAGATATCCACTTTATCTCTTGCCAACAGAAACAATGCTCGGCAGCTCTCTACAATCTGTCGTTTCGTTCGTGGTCATGTCCAAAACTCTTACACCCTCTACATTCAACACACCTGTCGCCAGCGCAATGAAACGGAGTTCTGCCGTGTGGCAGGCGGAGGGTAATAGTGGTCTAGTAGGATGTTAGTATCCAAGCATGGTCCCATCAAGGGAGTGGAACTCACCCAACCCTAACATCATTAACCAGTGGCACCAATTCCGTCGGTTCCAAGTACTGTGCCCGATGCGTCTGGTACACTACCGCCTCATCCAGAACCGCCTCTGTTGCATCTTCGTCTCCAGCAGGTCTCGGGGGAAGCGACTTCCCTTCGCCGGCCTTCCGGCGTTTTGGTGGAACCATTAACGCAAGTTTTCGGGTTCGCTGGGAGCGGTTCACAACAAAGACGGTCCAGACGAAGACCTCGCCGACATATACTCTTGACGGGCCAGAGAATGTTATGGTTAGACCTGGAGTGCTTTCAGGTGCCGGGTTCGCTACAAAAGAGGGAGTGGAATGGTTTGGAGGTGTGAAAGTTAAAGCAGGGGATGGGGCGGCGGGCTGGTAGATCGGACGGATCCCAGCCGATGATGAAACAGTTGCACCATGGATGATGCTTCCCAGGGAAGGTGGCCGATGGGCACGCTGGATACCCGGCGAGGGCTGGAAGGTGGGGCTTTGCGGGGGTGAGAAGTCCACAGTTGTAGTCCAATTTGTAAATATCTTAGGATGGCATATTGACGAGAGGTGGGCGGTCGCTTGCAAGGTGACGGAAATAGGGCGTATCGGTGAATTAGATGATGCCGGGGCTGGCGAACCGGATGTGGGGAGCAGATCGGTCGGTGTTAGGACAAATAGGAATGTTATATCATCTCGTGGCCGACACTCTAGAGGTAGAGAAGGAGATGGCGAATCTGCCAGGGGGTCGGCTTTCCCGCCAGACAGTGCAATTTCAACACTCTCTATAGTTACATTGCATTCACTGAAGTGTGTCACTTCCAAATCCAGAGAAGCAATGATAGTCTGCTTTGTCCCGGAAAAGATACGGGAGTAACGTAGTCGGATGTTAATGGCTGGATAGATATTGAAATCGCGCTTCGCAGCATAACCGAAGGGACGGAGAGCTTGCTGTGGTGTCTGGGTCACAGGTATCACCCGGGAAACTCTTGAAGCAGAGAGCCGAGGAGCAACAGTGGATAGATATGGATCTTCGGCAAAAGACTCGAGCAGATTAATTCCAACGGGCTGCCGGGTCGACAGATATTCATCTTCGACAACAGGTTTGTGAAGTTCAGCTGGACGTATGGTAGCTGAAGCTGTTAATATAACCTTTGGGTTGTTAAGACGGGCCCGGGGATGCCCCAGAGGCACGTCGATCTTCCATATTGCTAGTCTCTGTGCACCGTTATCTATGATGATTCGCTTTGTCTCGTTTTCGTCCACCACGGTTTGGAATAACAGATGGATTGTCTCCACAGGCCTCCCCCCGTATTGTGGCTGCCGCTGCTGCTGTTGCCGTTGGCCATCTACAGCAGCCACTTCGAGAGAAACGGCGAGACGAGAGAGATAGGATTCGTAGACGCTATCTTCTAGGGGAATTAAAAGTTGAAGAACCACGAATACCGGTAGGGTTTCATCTATGACAGAAAAATTGTCTCAGTTCTCAAATGGTCACCTCTTCAATTACATAGGAGAAGGGCGGCAAACCGTAGAAAAGGGATCTGCGCTGTTCGATTGCAGAGACAGCCGAAATCCCACCATCGGCGGTAGAGACTCGCTGTTTATCTCGCTTGAGCGCCTCATCTATTTCCTGGGAAATATCTAGATCTGATGCTTGAGGAACGATAAGCTCTAGCCGGGCTGATTCCTGAAGTTCAACGGTATTAGTACGAGCATGCGTTTTCTTTCGAGGAGCTGCTGCTGCTGCAGGCATTGTTTAGAGGGATGACGGGGAAGAGGTTTAAAGTTGGCCGGAACCGAATATGTTTCTGAAATGGATCGGTCTCCTAGAGTTAATACTGGTATAGGGTATCACAAATACCAAATGCCGCAAGTTTGATTGTTCGGTTTTGTGTGAATACCGGTAGAGTTGTAATTTATTAGAGTTGATTCTCGTCTCTTTTGTTAGACCAGCTCCGTACCGGTATTCTGTGTCTCGGAGAAGGAGATGTACAGTACCGTACTCATAGTATTTAGAGGCTCTCAGTTGAGCATTGAAATTCCGGGCACGTGAGTTTGACCCAAATGTAAAATTTGTGACCCAACCATTGGTTTCTTTTTGCCGTATTTCTCGCCCTTTTTTTTTTTCTCAGCTAAATTACCAGGTCTGCCCGAGGCAACAAGACAACCACCACCACCACACATCCTTTCTCTTTCTTTCCCACCCCCACCCGCCATCTCCCAGACTTGAACCTCATCAACCTATACGCGTCGCGTTTTCTTTGTCAAACCTTTTAACCTCTCTGATTCATCATGTCAGCCCTATGGCAGGAGGCAAAAAATCCCGAGGGTCGTGTCTATTATTACAATGTTCAGACAAAAGCCGTACAATGGACAAAACCCGTTGAGCTCATGACTCCAGCTGAGGTGCATTTTCCCAAAATTAGGGGGGGAGGATGTCCGCATAGCAATAGTACTAACAAACCTAATAGAGAGCCCTTCAAGATTTACCATGGAAACAACACAAGACTGAGGATGGTCGACCCTATTGGTTTGTCTCACTGCGCTCGCACTTTTTCTGATGGAGAGGAGAGATCGTTGATGCTTGATATTTTTCAATTTAGGTATCATGCGGAAACGAGACAAACAACTTGGGAAATGCCCGAAGCCTATAAAGCGGCACTTGAGAGAAGCTCTCAGTCGCAAGCGCTGTCGCATACACCGTAGGTTAACCTCTCGATGTCACTAACTCAAATGGAATGGTTAACAATAAACAAATAGGCAAACATTTGTCGCCGGGGGTACCCAACACTTCAATAATAGTTACGAAAATAACGAACGTCAGGTTGCAATCCAAGGCCAACATTGTCCGGATTCGGGACTGGGTGGCGATAATGTCGCCAAATCCATGGCCCTCCCATCCTCACTTGGCAATGATAAGGAAGGTCCCCAATATTCCACCCACGATGAGGCAGAAGCGGCTTTTGTAAAGCTCTTGCGTCGAAGTGGCGTCGCTCTTGATTGGACATGGGAACAAACCATGCGCTTGATTATTAAGGAGCCTCAATACCGGGCTCTAAAGGACCCGAAGGATAGGAAGGCCGTCTTTGAGAAGTATACTGTTGAATTAAAGCAGCAAGAACATGAGAAGGCCAAAGATAGGATTACAAAGTTGAGACAAGACTTCGCAGTAATGCTCAAGAGCCACCCGGAGATTAAATATTATACTAGATGGAGGTCAGTGCAATACCCACCTCTCCTTTAGTAGCTCGCTTTTTCTAACTTTTTGTAGGACCGCTCGTCCTATGATTGAAGGTGAAACCATATTCCGCTCCTCTTCTGACGAGACAGAGCGCCGTCAGTTGTTTGACGAATATATTATCGAACTTCGCAAGGCCGAGCAAGAGCGCGAACACCAGCATAGAAAGGAAGCCTCGGACGAGCTGGTCGGGTTGCTCAAATCGCTCGACCTGGAGCCATATACACGTTGGTCAGAAGCCCAGGCGATTATCCATCAGAATGAACGTTTTCAGTCTGAATCAAAGTTCCAGGCACTGTCCAAACTTGACGTGTTGAACGCGTTTGAGAATCATATAAAAGTACTCGAGCGAGCTTTCAACGATAAAAGGCAAAAAATGAAGAACATGAAGATGCGGAAGGAGAGGAAAAACCGAGAAGCATTCTCTGTAAGTCGCTTAGGTCATCTTTCTGACAACACTACTGGTATTGTGGTTTTACTAACACATCCTCCCAATAAAGGCGTTATTGGCTCAGCTCCGATCTAAAGGTGAAATCCGTGTGGGAACCAAATGGAAACATATCCACCCATCTATTAAAAGTGATGAGAGATACCTTAACATGCTTGGCCAGCCAGGATCTACCCCGCTTGATCTCTTTTGGGATATAATGGAAGAAATTGAACGGGAGCTTCGACTAAAGAGGAACCTGGTGATGGATGTATTGGATGTAGGCTGTTCTTGTTCCGGCCCTAGCCACGATGGAAGTTACTAACAATAGGTGTAGGAAAAGCGATTTGAAATCAGGGAACAAACTACTCTTGAAGAATTTTCAAATTTGCTTCAGTCTGACTCTCGTACTTCACAGTATGGCCGTGAAACAGTTTCTGCTCTGTTCGATAGGGTATGTCTCGTTTCTTGGCTTACTGAGTTTAGTTAACATTAAATAGCTCCGCGAGAAGATCGTCAAACGATTGGAAGATGACCGCCACCAACATGAACGTCAGCAGCGCCGCCGCACAGATGCGCTTCGTTCAGCGATTAAACATCTTGAACCGGCGGTCGAAATTTCGGATACGTGGGAGCAAGTACGACCCCGAATTCAGAAATTAGAGGAATTCCAGGCTCTTGAATCGGAAGAGTTGCGTCGTACGGCATTTGATAAGTATATCCGCCGGCTGAAGGAGAAACATGATGATAGGGAGAAGGAGCGTGACAGAAAGGATCGGGATCGTGGGGAAAGAGTGCGTGATAAAGACAGGGACACAAGGTCTTATCGCGGTGAACCCGAATTACGCAATGGCCACGACTCGAGTAGGTCCTACCATAAGCCTACAGCGTCGTCTCGACATCATCACGATTCTCATCCACTAAGTCGCTCCCCAGAGGTGGATTCTTATGAGGCTGAGAGAAGGAGGGCAGCTGGCGAACGGGAGAGACAGTATCAACATAGAGGAAGTACTGGTAGGAGCAATTCCCATCATCGTTCTGAGAGAGGGGGCAGAGCAGAGAGCAGGCACGGGCGCGATAGGCAGGAGAGTGTCTATGATCGTGAGCGCAGAGAGAGAGAGGAAGAGAGAGAGAGACTGTACAGGACCAGAGGCGATGATGAGTATCGCACCAGGCGGAGGCCCAGGGGGCCAAGCCCAGCTGAAGAGAGCGAAGATGGTAGGCGCGATTCGAAGGTTTGTCATGGAATCTGTGAGGCTTGGTGATTGTTCTGGAGCTAACAAGCTTATTGATATAGAGGTCTAGGCGTGAGCGTAGCCCACGAGATAAAACGCCAAAGGAGAGGAACTCGAGAGATAGAACTCCTGGTAATTGGGACGCCCGGTCACCCCCACGTGTTAAACAACTTGCCAAATTAGCGGATAAGGTGCAGGCTGATAAGGATGAGGAGAGCGAAGAAGGTGAAATCGCCGAGTAACAGGACCAATCTCTATTTTTCGTGTGGTAACAGTTTTCTTGTCCTTTGAAATTTTCGTCGATGAGGAAACGATGGGGAAATGTTTACATTAACTATTCTTACTCTCAGATGGATGAAACTAAGTGCTATGAGCTATTCGCTCTCCCGTTTCCCAATTCCCTTTTTGCAAAATCTTTAGTTAGCTTCTTTTCTCTATTACGGGTGGCTTTTTGTCTATACCGTCTCGCTGACACAGCTCGGGAGCGATAGTTCACCTGAATTTTGAAATAATAATCTTTAAAAATACTCCTCCAGAATTTCTACGAATCGGTCGCGACCCCTAAATGCGATGTATTTCATAGTGCATGCTTGATACCTATCCCAATGTCGTGGAATAGCCCATCTTTCACTCGGATTCAAGAGCTTGAGCTCTCCCAACGAAGCTAGCCACCGTACCTATCAGCCCCATTAGTTGGACGGGGATACCCCAGCAATCAGTGAGACCGGACCCTGATATAGTACATTGTACCACAGTCCAGATATCGGCGCTCGGCCAGCTAATCCGGCACACTCGCTCCAATACCGGTACTCAAGATATTGTACTAGCACATCTTATCGGGATAGTATTATGCATGTGCCATAGACCTGGGCATGAGACAGAGAGCCAAAACTCAACCCGAAAGCCTTTATGATGCAAAGCCGGCTCTCCCAGAGCAGCACGGCGTCAGATCGTTTAATTTCTCGAGTGATACCCTATGAGAAAGGTCGCAAGGTGCGGGGTGCTACTTGTATGGTTAAGGCCGTAAAGGCAATAGAATTGAAAAGCTTTGTGGCAACAATCCGCACTCTACCCCTGCATAATTTCTCCCTTGCCTCCTCTCCTTAAGGGTTATCGCGGATGCCGGACCTGAGCCGATTCATAAATAGGTCCGGAGTCCTACAGTAATTACGGTATGATACCGGTACTCTGCGGGGAAACCTTAACGGGGCCGCCAAGAGAGCTTATCTCCTCGGGTAATCGACCGATAGAGCTATTTGGAGGTCGGTGGCGATCTTTTACCGTTTAGTCTATTGTTTCTGTAGGTCCTGACTTGATGTTGCAAGGAGAGTTTGGGAGGCCCTCATAAGACACGCCTTTTTCTCTGCTACTTGTATCATACCATAAGGTACCGCATTAACAGTATATATTGGTACCGGTGCACTTTATGGAGGTTTTAGAGGAATAGAGACGAAGAAATTGACCCACTAAATTACTCGTAAATTATTCCACCTCACGGGCCCAGTAATAAAGAATATCCGGGTAACTTTTGTAATCAAGTTACTCCAGGAAACGAACCAGCCAACATAGCCATTGTTATTCTCTCACCGGAATAACCCCTCGAGAGGCCACATAGCAATACCGGCAAACTTTATCGCTTGTCAGGAACCTGGAATACTTTTATACGTCCCGATTTTCCGCAAACTTGCCCCTCTCTCCACCTTTTCTATTATTTCTCTTCACTTCTGTTCCCATTTTAGTTTCATCGCAGCAATCTCATAAACCCCGCCCGTTTCATTGTCGAACCCCTTCATGCACAATGTGTAGCTATATCCCAGGACCACCAAAGCTCGTGAAGAGCTTAAGCTTGGTTTCTGCGCTACTGAGCATCTTGCTACCTACCTTTTCCCTTGCGAAAGGTCACGAGGTTTACGACCAAGATTTTTCAATCGGTCTCGTTCACCCGTGAGCATACCCTTTCTCATGCTGAAATTTTGCGGGGTTTGTGCGTTTTGGGGTTGAGCTCACGCATGTTCTCTTGTGCGCGATAGTTTCTCGGAAGATCGACAGACTATCCCTGGTTATACTATCCACGGCAGCCCACAGATCCTATCCGACAGACTTGTGCTTACCCCACCCTTGCCGGGGAATCAGAGAGTTGGACTATGGACCACGAAGACAAACCCGTACCACGAATGGACACTTGACGTTAATTTTCGGACGGCCGGAGGAGAGAGACCTGGAGGGAGCTTTCATATTTGGTATACGGCCGGAGGCGGGAACGGGAAGACGGGAATGGAATCTGTTTATACTTCTAAACCTTGGGACGGTCTGGCGCTCGTCGTGGACTCGTATGGCGGGGTATGGTTCATCTATGACGAATGCGGGAAGTAATCTTGCGCTAATAGCGTCTGTGGACGAGAGCAGTACGGCACTATTAGAGCTTATTTGAATGACGGAACCGCCGACTACTCCATTCACCACAATGTGCCTTCGCTTTCCTTTGGTCATTGCGAGATCAATTATAGAAATCGGGGGTCCTTGACTAGTCTCAGGATCACCCACCGTCCCAAGAACTTGAGAGTAGAAGCCGATGGATCACTCTGCTTCGAAACCAGTATTGTACGTTCAGATACAAGTTACAATAAGGGCACAATCTAGGGCTAACTCATTTCACAGATCAATCTCCCAACTGGGTATCACTACGGAATTTCTGCAGCCACTTCAGAAACTCCCGACAGTTTTGAGCTGTTTTCGGTCCTTCTCGGTTCTCCCGAGCGCATCGATCACTCCCAGAAGAAAGATAGCCACCACGAGGGCCGGACGCAACAGCACCAGGACCAACATCAAGAGCCAGAGAAGTCGCATGGTCGCACTCCCCATGAAGAGGATTACAAAATGTACAACCCTGAGTATGAGGATGAATCACCAGAGAAGTACAAGAGCAAGCACGACCAGTTTGCGGATGTCCATAACCGTCTCCAGGGCATTGTATGTGTTTTATTTGCCTATTTTTGATTAGGGGAAGCATAACTGACTTTTTGTGTAGACCCATCATTTGGCAGCTATTCAATCGCAAGTTGGAATGCTCTACGATAGAGTGGATTCGCTTAGCCTCAAGCAGGAAGAATCTCGTACAGAGCTCGGAGGGAGCAAGATCCCCCGCGCGCAGATTGACAGTATGGAAGAGAGGATGAAGGCTATTGAAGACCTGGTTGTGAAGATTGGAAATACTATTACCTCAAAGGATTACTCGGAGCAATTTGAGGCGCTGCACAGGACTTTGGAGAACCACCACTCTAACCTGCTCTATACTGTGCCAAACAAGGTCACCCAGGGTAAATACACGCTCTCATGTGATTTTTTTTGTTTCCAGGGGTTAGGACTAACATGGGGTCGCTATAGCATTAACTACAAATACTCCCAAGGTTGGGTTCGGGATTACCCTTCTTATTGTATTCCAACTAGTATTAGTGATTTCCTACATAGTTTACAAGCGTAGACGAGCGAGTTCTCCGAAGAAGTATTTGTAAATGTCTAGTCTTCTTGTATTTCGTGTCTTCTGGGTGTTTATTCGAAAGAAGGAAAAATATTACACGGGTTATTTTATATTTCTCTATCTTTATCTTTTTTTTTCTTCTTTTCTTTCCTTCTCTTCCTTCCAACTCTATATAGTGCAATGTAGTATGAATTAACGGGGGAGATGGATGTTAGTTATTGTAAGATATTATAGTAATAAACCAAAAATGGCTCAAAGGTCAAGGTGAACAGTCGAACCACCGGGCGGAGGCGCATGACCCAAGTGAAATAAGAAAAGAGAGGTTGTCCGTCTGCGGGGTGAAGGGTGAAGGGTGAATGGCGGCATAATTTTTTTGTTGGCACGACATCCGCAGCGTGGAGAAGAAACATTGGCGAGCGAGCCTGAGAGAAGAGAAAGAACGAAAACCACTCAAGTCTCGAATTATCACGCTTCACTCTACCATGACGGGTCTTGCAAGTGGATAAGATTGGGTTGTGGGATTGTTAAAAGCTGGAAGGAAAGAAAAAAATCATTCCTTGACCTTTCCCCAATTCCTTCCTTGTCACTGTCAGCCTCAAACCCTTTTGTCTTCACTCCCTCGACTTTTGAATCTTCCCTCTTTCCTTCCTTCCTTCCTTACTTTTACTTGTATCTGGCCTGCCGACACATTCCCTTCTCGGTTCACCCGCATTGCAGGTAGCTGGCCGCTTGCAGTGCAAACGACGGCTTCCCTTAATCCTACCGCCCCTATCCTCACCCTATAGCCTCCTTCTCGCTGCGCAAAAGGGAGTATATAATCCTTGAAACCCTTCGTCCACATACCACACCCCGAGCAACCACCCCATCTCTAACCTGAAAAAGAAAACAAAAAAAAGATACGATAACAACAGCAAATATTTGTACTGGTTACGCTTACGCAGCCATATACGTGGTCACGATGGCTGGCGCAGCGGAAGTCTACGAATGCCCGTGGTGCCAATTTAAGTCACGCGCAGAGTACACCATGCTTATGCACATCGAAGAAATACACACGGATGACTCGCCATTCATGATAAAGGACGAGCACGGTAACAGGGATATGAGTAGTGAGGATCTGGTGGACATAGACTTTGATATTCCCCCGGAAGACAATGCGGAGACTACGTACATCCTCTGCACGGAGGACGGATGCGAGGAGAATGTTCTTCTGATGGACCTGCAGACACACTTGGACTTTCATGCCGCGGAGCAGATTTCCATGGAAGATGTGCGCAGCCAGACGCCCGTGTCCGGGGATGATAGCGGGAGCTACAGTGGGAGCCAGGATATGGTTTTGTCGGAGAAGGGGAAGAGCAGGTATGGGTACGGGCGCTCGGAGGGCAGTGCCGAGGGAGGCAGGAGGGAGAGGAGGGAGAATAAGACGTTGATTGCTTCAAGGGAGAGAGACAAGAACGGCTATAAGCTTTCTTTTGGTCAGGATCAGGGCTCCTCTTCCTCTTTGGTACCCTCGAAAACACCAAGTCATTTGAAGTCACCTAAAAGGTCTCACAAGTTGGTGTTTGGCATACCGGTCAAGGACCCGTGGAGGCAGAGGGAGAAGGAGAAGGAAAAAGAGCGGGAGAGAGAGAGAGAGTTGGAAAGGGAGAGGGACAGGGAGAGAGCTAGGGAGGTTCGGAGGCCGGTTGAGAGAAGTGTGGTCAGGCCCATTGATGGGCAAAATCTGCCCGGGCAGCAAACGGTATCCTCTAATCATATTCTTACTCCAGTCAAGCGGTTAGGAGTAAGTGACGGGGCCTTTGGATTTTCTAAGTGGTCTGTGGTGAGGGGAGTATAACTAATCATTCTGGTGAAAAAATATAGAAGAGTGATCTAGGACCTTATGCCCACGAGGCACAAATGCCGCCTTGGCTCCGCAAAGAGCTTGAGCTAGGTGGTAAACTGACCAAGGAAGCTAGATTGGACCCTACTACGGGGCGTCCGATTAAGGTTGTCATGGTCTCCAATGAAACTCCCGACCTCATCCCCGTGATTGCGCTTCTCTGCGAACACGATCCTGGTGTTGCGAGAGCGTGGGTTTGCCATCCGGGCACCAAACATGTGGGGAAACAGATTAGGGGTGAGGGTGGCTTCTGTGGGTATAGAAATATTCAAATGGTTGTCAGCTATATTCAGAATGCATACCCTAGGGGATCTCACCCATTTGAGGGCAGAATTCCAACTATACTGAGGCTTCAGGATTGGATTGAAGAGGGGTGGGATAAGGGAATAAATTCCAGCGCCAGATTGGAGACTGGGGGTATCAAGGGGACTAGAAAATACATTGGGACTTCAGAGGTGTGGTTCTCTATATTCGGTGTGTGAGGCATTAACTAACAAACCGGGGGTCCAGGCCCAAACAATGTTTGTCAATCTTAATATCCCCTGCCGTCCCCATAGCTTCATCAGGTCAGAGGGCCTCAAAACGCAGGAGAAACTCCTTGAGTGGGTTGAAAACTACTTTTCTGACGGTGGCATCCTTCCGGGTGCCGCCCCGGGAAAAGTTTACCGCACCCAGAAGCCCCCAATATACTTTCAGCACAGCGGCCACTCTATGACAATAGTCGGGTGCGAGACCAACAGGGACGGTTCCAAAAACCTCCTAGTCTTCGACCCCTTCTTTACACCTTCCGCTCCTATGAAGAACCTTATTGGCGCGCGTTCCCTGAGCCATAGAATGGACCCGGAACTACTCCTTAGGGCTTACAGACGTAGGATGAACTACTTGCAAAAGTACAAGGAATTTGAAGTTATAACGTTTGTGCCTCCTATCGCAAGTCATTATAATAAAAGCACTGCGGAGGGGGGAAGCGGAGGGGGGGTCTTTTATTATTTTCAATAACTAACAATGCTTAGCTTGGATGCTTGATGTCCTACCCACCTCCGCACCTGCCTTCCTACCTGCCTGGAATCGCGTTTTTTTTTTTCTCTTCGAGGAGGGAAGGGTATACAGTAGATAATCTATTTTCCTGTCTTTTTTCCTTTAGCTTCTGTCGGTTAGGTTAGGTTTGCTTTGATTTAAGGTGTTTTTATCTCTGTCTCTGAGCCGCGGGCATGATATATAATACCCGAAGTTTTTTTCCTGGTTGGGCTTTGATCTTTTCTGCTACTACCACTACTGTCTCTTTTGGCTCTGGGGCTGTCTGGGTGGGTGGAGGGTGGTAGTTTGGTGTATTCTAGATGGACGAGGTAAGCATAATAAATTGTGGATATCCTACTAGGGAGGCAAGTAGCAAGTCTGTGATGAGTGATAATTTGTGCCGCAAGCGCAGCAAACCGTTCGCTTCCTATGATACGAGCAAGCTCCCTCCCCCAACAATATAGAGCATCCCACCGTCACATACCCAACCGCAAGCACTCAGCACCGGAGCACCTGATATCGAGTCCGGTACTGTACCACCCAGTCAAGACAAGCCAAAACCCCGCCACACCCAAAAATTGTGCCCGTACGATCAACCTAGCTAATCGGGTAATCCTACCACCGTGTCCCCGGGCCCAACGCACCAGGTGCTGTACGGTACTCGAGCAGGTTTCATTCGCTGTTCCCCGCCTTCATGTGCTCGCTGTACAGTACAGTACTCGTACAACACGCACTTGCACCACTGTGCTACCATGTTGCCCGTCTACAGTACAGCAGGGCAGTTACGACGATCCAGCCACAGGAGCCACCCCCATGAACAACGCTTCCGGGCACAATCTCCCGGACAGGGCGGGGCCTATCGAGCGTTGGCAGTTCCACGGGGGGCTGCGGACGACGAGGCTGGAACGTTCGGGAGATCTCCCTCCCTCCCATTCTACGGTAATCATTCCCCGGATACTCGTGCACGGATTGCCCACGTCTGAAGTGGTGGGCTGCCGTTTTTTGCTTTTCTTTTTCTTCTTCTCCCACATGTCTGGGACTTGCTACCGACGTACCGTACCGGTTGGCGGTAAACTGAGCTGAGCTGGTCCGTTTCGTCGATTCTACGTAGTCGGAGGGGGGGTAGGGCGAAGGTTGGTTGTGGGTCGTGGTCGGGTCGACTCACGCTTAATCACTCGTTCAGGGATATCCGGTACGTACGATACGAACCCGGGTAGGTCACGGAGGTCCTCGACGGGAGAGGGGTATTCTTGGCTATCCTTCCGAGTACCCTCCCCCGTATATTACCTCTGCAAGATAACTAGAAGACGGTTCCGACTCCTTCCGTCACGGCGGGGGAAATAGCATGACGGCCCGGCATTCCCAGGAAGACCGAAAATCGAAGAATCAAAAAGGTTTCAACAACGAGACTTCTGGGCCGGCCCCGTCGGCTAAAATGCTGGAGACCTCCTTGGATCTGGACGCATCTGGATGGAAAAGGTTTGCTGGACTCCCAGCTCGGGAGCACCATTCACCCCCTTACCTAGCATATCCGACCTCACATTGCGAGTGCGTATGCACCGTACACCCGCTCCTTACAGACTACCGTATAAAGTCCTGTGTACGCCCACCTCCAAAGTTTTGAGGCAAAAAGAGGGAGGACAGCGAAAAATGCCGCGCCTCAATGCATGACAAAGCCGTGGATCCGCCACCGAGAGGGGTCACCACTCATTTCAACCACGTGCGCACATATCCTCATGACTTCTCACTCGAATGATGTTTCCCCAGCGTTGCGCGGTAGGTAGGTGGGCTAACGATGCTCCCGCAGCGCTGCGCGGGATGGGAGGGGGTAGCAGATGACAGCTATAACCCCTGCGCTACTATCTCTCCCAATAAGGTTTGGTGTTTTTTCCATTTCTATTCGTCTCGGAAACCATGTTCTCTGGTGTGTATTCCTCCCCCTTTCCGGAGCAAGTTTTGGATCACCTAGCACACGGCCTGTTTACTCGACTCCTTGCGGCACTGCGATAGCATGCGGCGAGAATATATTACAAACATGCAACGACGCCAGATACAACGGAACCTTTTTTTCCTCCTCCTTTCCCCCTTCCATTCCCATTCCCATTCCCTCCACCCAACGGCCGGCCATCCACACATCCAACACCACATTACTCCCTCTGCAGTATCTATGTAACAACTTCAAAAGATAAAACCGCTTTTGAATGTGAAAAATCGAAAGAAAAACCCCACTATTCCCATATTTACCATGCCTACACGGCAAAACGAGAAAGCAAGGACAAAATAAATATGGTCCAAAAAAGTAAAGGAGAATGGCAGTTGAGAAATGGTATTAGAAAAAAAATGCGGCAACAGCCAACGGACAAGAGAAAAATTTATGATTCAGGAAAAAAGCCCCGAAAGCCATGCATTGGAGATATAGAAGCCAGACCAAGAAACGGGGGGAAACGAAGAGGTAAACCATTAAGCAGGGGCGTACGGGTCACGCTCCTTAAACACCAAGAAACAATCATCCTGAAAATAAGGTCAGTTTCACGATATCCTCGCAATGGCATGGGAAAGCTTACTTCGGGGAAAATTGTCGCAAAGACTTTAATGTCCTCGGATTTTGGTGTGGCATGATGTTCCCAGTCCATCATTAGCGATGCCTTGCCAATCATAGACATGAAATTCATAATAGCATACTACCGAATGTTAGCATAACTGAATTGGTCTCCAAAAGCTTGGCATTGAAAACTTACAGTCTGACCAAGGCAAACATGAGGGCCGGCCCCGAAGACGAGCCAATTCTTCTTGGCTGCCTCCGCCTCACCGCCCTCCAACCAACGCTCGGGAACGAAACTCTCGGGGTCGTTATAGGCCTCGGGATCGTGAAGAGCGGGGTAAAGGGTAGGAATGACCATGGCACCTTTGGGAACCTTGTACTCGGGGGTGATCTGGAAGCTCTTCTTGACCTCATAGGGTACCATGATGACCGGAGGACGATATCTGAGTTGCTCCTTGACGACAGCACGAGTATAAACCATCTTGTCGATCATATCCAAATCAAGCCTCTTGTGTGGGTCGCCATCCCTAACGCGTAGCTGCTCCTCCCTAATCTGCTTCATAACATCGGGTCTATCGGCCATAAGCTGGAATTGCCAGGTGGTAGCACTGGAAGAAGCATCCTGGGACGCGAAAAGGAAGGTGAAGACGGTCATTGAAATTTCCATATCACTGAACTCACGGATCTGAGGGAGTCCCTTAGCGGCAGCGGCCTTGGCCGCATCGGACTCCTTAGCCTCAATCATAGACTTGATCCACGAGTCCATAGTGCATCCAGGCTCCTTTCCCTCCTTCATGGCAATTCTAGACTTTGCAGCACAAGCAGCAAATTCATTGAGAACAAAGTCGGCGCATTTCTTTCCGTACCAGGTCTTTGTCCAGGGGAGAATGATGGGGAAATTGACCAATTCGAGGGCGGCAGTGATCTTGTAGTAATTCTCAGAGATCTCCTTGACAGCCTCGTCGCTAATGTAATGGCCAACAAAGGTCCTCAGAGAGACGGCGCAGTTTATATCACGGAACTCGGACATGAAAGGGATAGGTTTTCCTTCCTTGGAAATCTCCAACCACCTCTTGAAGTAAAGGTCGTAAATCTCCTCCTGTCCAGGGAGATACATGCCCATAGCCTGACGACTGAACAATCCATTGAGACCCTTACGATACTCAACGTGCGCTCTGCCATCCAAGAAAACCCAATTCTCAGGACGAAGGATTTTCTTGGCAACATCCACGACGCAGGGACTAACATATCCCGGGGAATTAAACACCTTGCGAGCCAAATCTCTAGTTGAAGCGATTACAACAAATCTATGCCACAATTAGCAATTGTTGCACATAAACAAAGGCACAAACATCCCAACCATCAGGAAAATAGTGGAAAATTTAAAAAAGACAAATAAATAAATGAAAACATACTTATGAAAGACCGAAACGCAACTGAGAGGTCCGCTGTTCCACTTTGCAAGATACTGCGTAAACTTTGGATTAACGGACTCCAGAAAAGGCCCCATGAAAGGGATCTTCATGGAAGGCCCAACAATAGACCCCTTATTCCAGATATAGCGACCTGTGCAAACAATAAAAAAACGCGAGTCAGAAACTTGATATGTCCGTGACCGGATCGCGGCGGAATTGAAGAAAGGGGGGAGAGGGTAGGGCAAACATTGATCGTAGGTTATGGATAAGATGACGATCGAGAAGAAAATCTGCCATCCGCTGAGTCCCTCAAGGGTCTTCCCAATATAGTCGAAGCTCTCGACCAGGGTCTGGAAGGGTTGCTCCGCAGAGCTAACAGCTGACGGCGGAACAAAGGTCGACGAGTTGGCAATCTCGTCCATTGTTGAAAGGGTGTGCGGGAGACAATGGGTCGGTTGGGGGGGGTGGTGGTGATGGGTTGGCGGTGACAATGGGTGGAAAGGAGGGAAGGAGTGTGGAAGGGAGCGTAAAGTAAGTAGTCTCCGCCGAGACCTGGGTTGCAATGGACTTTGTCACACGAGACTTTCACTATCCCTCTCTCTCTGCCCGTCGTGTTTCTCCGTGACCTCTTGGGAATTGAAAACGAAGAAGGTTGCTCCTTGACAGAGTTGAGTGACGGCCCGTTCTGTCTCCTTTTTTTTCTTTTTCCTCTCTCATCTAACCGCCTTGCACCCTCTCTCTCTCTGGGCAACCGAAGAGGGATAACGTCTTTTCGGGTACAGAGTTGCCGAGAATCGAATGGCAGTTCTCAGCGAATTTGTCAACCAAAGAAGGGGAGAAAAACGGGGGGGAGGAGAGATAGATAGCAGACTATATTTACGGGGAAGAGACGGGTCCGAACAAACTACAGTAAGAAATGAGAATTGCAGCACAACGATATCCCGGACGACGAGAGGGAGCAGAGGACGAAGGAGAAGGGAGCGTGAGAAGGCAGAAGGTTGGATGCGAGTGCAATCGATAGAATGGAGTTGGATTGGGGGGGGGGGGAGGAGAAACCAATTAACCACCAACCCAACAGTGTGATACTGAGTGGAAAAGGAAATAGTCAGCAGATGTCACCGGTATCCCCCCAACACTCAATTCCTTCAAAATTGGCATGGTTAGGAAACTCTTCACATATCTTCCATTCCCTCTCTCCCTCTCCCTCTCCCTCTCCACCTCCATCTTGAGGTTGCGCCCATTGTACTACCCCGCAACCCCTGTCAGTTCGCGGCCGACGGGGCAATTTCATCATTGTTTACGCCCAATCGGGAAATCAGCCGATTTCCTTCCAGGGGTAATATGGGAGAAAAAAGAAAAGAGAGAGAAAAGCCAAAATGAATGAAGTGGATATCACTTGTGATATTTCTGGATTTGCGATTTGCCAAAAATCGGAATTAAAACATTTTTCCTCCCCCCAATTACAGAAAGACTTTCACCTCTTTTCCCTTTTGACGGAACGAACATACCCGTATTCATTGTGACTTTCCAAGGTGAAATTGGTGGGATACTTGTGCGGTATCATGCCTTACTCGCGTGGCCCGGTGAAAGTTGGACACTCGAGCAAAGTTTGGCGGCCCAAGCTACGGCGGGCGAAGTGATGCATGCACCCGCAAAATAATAATAATAATAATAATGAAAACCCCATCCACCCAGAACAAACATCAGAAAAACCTCCTCCCATTCACAAGGCAAAGTACCGGTAAACCCTTACCCGCCAAAATAATCATTACCTACCTACCGTAGCGCTGCGCTCGCTTGTTTGTACGGTACATGTAGCATGATGTAGGAGTCGACCGTCAATTCGAAATCGTACTCGTCTTCCGTACCCGTACTCGTAACTAAACACCGCAAGACCGTGCACTAGTAGGGCGTTGGAGTTGCCTCTCCCAGTAAGGGCCTGACCAATTTTTCCTTTTTGTTTGTCCAGAAAAGCAGGTTTTTTTTTCGGTGTGCTTCTCGCCCCTTTTCCTGAGGAGGAAATTTCGAACCACAAAATCCCCCACATGGTCAGTTCATTCGACCTCTTACGGTAGGGTAACGGCACCCCAACTCGCCTACCGGTAGCTATCCTATCGGACCCGACACCATGATAGCTCTCCAGTTACGCGTGCTCGAGTACTTATCGACTCCACGCCTCTTTATTTTCTTTTTCCTAATGTCCCGCAAGTACCCGAGTACGGCACTCGTAGACTGCTGGTAGACTAAAGTACTGTACGAGCACAAG
>QLOI01000987.1:0-14612 GCA_003313605.1 Tuber umbilicatum
GGGTGGGTGGGGCAGATTATTGTTGGAGTTGTGGCTGCGGTTGGGGCGTTTGGAATCCAGACAATCCTTCGGGGATCATAGAAACTGACATCTTGAGACTGATGGCAATAATGAGGATAGGGTGCTATGCCCCTCAAACTGCAAGATTTTCTATTTCCCTTACGGCGCGTCATTTTTGCTTTGTACTCTTCTCCTTTTACACCTATAATCTCTCTACTCTTGATATCAGCGGGTCTGTTTAGCACGCCGGATTGCCCATCCTCCCTATGGGCGGGGGATTCTCGGAAGAGAGATATACTCCAAACCTGTCTTCAATAATTACCCAGAGCTTGCGCACAATACATTTGCACAAATTTCACATTCTCGCAGACAAGGACCGTGTTGACGGAGCGCTTACCGGTGATCACCGTACCACAATTCACTCACTCACTCAGCCCGTTAATCCCCAGACAAACCCACCCGGGGGGAAGGGAAAAACCCACCAATTCGCCATCGCAATAGCCAGACAGCATACCCCCCCTACCCAAACCCCCCACTCGCAAAACCACATACCCACCCACATAGCACAGTATACACCCGCCACCCACGGCACTGCACACGCTCACCCCCACTAAGATATCTTGACCAAACAAAACATAAACCAGACGGAGGTCAGGAAGCTTCAACATTCCATTCCCATGGACTACACTGCCATCCAAGTATGATACCGCGAAACAATAGAGTTACACGAAGGGGACACGACCAACGACAGCCGACGTCAACACCGCGATCACGATGCGATAGCCCATCAAGCGCTAAGCGAACAGCCCAACCAGTCGAAGCCCTTGAGAGGGAGGGGTGCGGGGGCAGAATTTCCGGAAAGGAAAAGCACGAATCCCGAAATTAGATACACCATACACGGACCGGGACATCCGCCCCATTTCCGAGACCCCGGGTATGACAATATTCCCCTTCCATCCCTCCTCTACTAAAGATATCCGCGGACCACGACAGATACTAACCCACCCGATCCGGCCCGACGCTACAGGTTTCCCAACGACAGTGCCTTGTGCGCAGTATGTGTTCTCGTAGTTTTCTGCTCGGATCCAAGCTTGTGCTTTGCTGTGGCTCGGGTATTGGCGGGCCGTGCTGTACTAGATTGGATCAACTCCAAGGAGGTTATGGCATATGCGAGGAGTATCCTTCGAATGGCGTGTACTTGTGCAAGGGACTTGGGTACCATCGCGTAGAGATTGATACCCATGAACAACACATCGTTCCGCACGAGCAGACTCATTTTCGCATCGCCTACCCCTTATGATGGTGATCGCATTCCATGGATACGGTAACAGACACGTTGGTAAGCATGCCAATGATCCGGGCTCCGGGATTCGGTCAGAGCACATACCATTCCTAACTCAAAGCTCTCCCACAAACCAGAGAGAAGAAAAACCCAACCTATTCATTATTAACCGGGATATAAGTATTATAACACAACCGTTTTACGAGTCTATCCCCGCCTTCAGCCCCCCTCACAGTAGAGGCACGGCACTTCCCACCATTTCATCAAGTCTAACGGCTCTATCGAGAATCTTACCAATTACCCACAAAAGAAAGAAAAAAACTCTAAACTCTCCATGGCCCAAAGTCTGTCTCTCTAACATCCCTAAGCCTAACCAGACCCTTTCCTCCAGCGCTGCTACCGATCCCATTCCCATTAGCGTCGGTAGAAAACTTCACCCGCCCGGCACTTCCCCCACCGCCAGAACCATACTTCCTAACCTTCATATCCCTCCAAATCTTCTGCGCCTCGTCCATGCCCTCCTCAGCCTCAGCCTCGCCATCCGCATCTGATCCTTCCAAACCAAGCCTAACGAGCGGCACTTCATCGGAGAGTACCACGAATGGTGAAGAGAGTAATTCCCCGTCGCGCCAGTAGGTGAGGACTTCGTCTGTGCCGTCACTCGCGAAACTCAAGTTTCTCCTACTGCTTCGGTCCGTTGGCGTGCGTTCTACACACCCATTACTGATAGAACAGGTGGCAGACTGCGAAAACCGGTTTTCCATTCTGGCCCTATACGACAGTTCCCTGGAAATATCGTGTAAATCAACCCTTGCCTCAGCTCTCCGCACGCCAGCACAAATAGCCTTGATTTCGGAAAGCGCGCGGTCCGGCTTGGAGTACATGCTTGCGGCCTTCTGGCTGCGCATTTTGTACACGTATTCCTCATGGGTGATTAACCGCTTCGGTGAATTCTCGGGGGAGGCAAAGAGTTGCGTTCGCAGTGCGGGGGAGGAGTGCCAATGGGAGTGCTCGTTGTAGCGGTGCACTTTTGCGGTTTTGGAGATGGAGAGGGTGGTGCCGGGGGGGTAGTTGCTGTGCTGGTATGTGAGCTTTACGGACAGGAGTGGGGTTTCGTACACGCCGAGGTCGGCTTGGATCGAGTTTATTTGTTGCTCAACAAAGGACCAGTCGTCGGTCGGGTTTCTGGCGTTGTCGTGGGTCGTAGTAAGGTTTGAGGGGTCCCCTGGATCGACTTTGATGAGGAGGCTTCGTTTTTCTCCCGGCACGAGGCGGGGGTATTCGGTGTCGCCAATCACCTCGAGGATTCGCGAATCTCCTGCACGTCGTAGATGGACGATAACATTCTGCGCTTCACCAAGATCCACGGCGGTTCTTAGCGTCGACACGATCTCCTCCACACTGACAGACTTTTGCTCACTGTGGCCATCTTTGTTATTGGGCCTTGGGCCGATTGTGCCCAACGGAACACACCACCCAGAAGACCCCATCTCGTTTCTAGGCCAGAAGATGGGCCCAATACCGAGTATGTGAATTTGCACTTGCCCCATGAACACCTCTGGAAGTAAATCTATAGCACCGTCATCCAACTGCGAAGTCAATAAGAATAAATGGACACTTCTATCTGCCCGTGGATATCTCGTCGCATCTGAAGGCATTGCCTTCAATTTTCTGATTGCGGCCATTACCGCTTCCTTGACGTTGCGAGACGACGGCGGGATGCTGGTCTGCGGGAGGGAAAGAGACATGATATCTTTCAGTAGCTGCTGTCTTGCTACACTCCCAGAGGCATTGAGAGTGTATACGCTATTTGGGATAGCGCATGGAAAGGTCATTACCGCGACCCTATCCCTCGCGCTCTCCATTGACTCCACGATTCGTTTCGCCCTGGATTTCATACTCGAAAAAGATGTGTGAGAGGTATACGGACTGCCGTCGTCAGCAATAGCGGAGCAAATGGAAAGCAGAACTCACGATACATCCATCAAAACACCAACATCCATGCCAACACCATGTGGCTGCCCGGCATATCCAGCGCCACTGCTAACTTTACCCTCAATCTCAACTGACACCCAAAGCCCATTCTGCTCCCCGGATTGACCACTGTGTATAGGAAGAGTATCCCGCTCTGGAGTAACCACCAAGTCAACCAACAGCATTGGTGGCTTCCACTGCCCACACTTTTGAGGCCTAGTTCCATCTCCCCCACCGATATTGCCATCAAGTATTGCCAGAACACTAGCATTACGGACACCGCCCCCTGCTAGAATGCTCCCCCCGTCGTGAGAAAACCGGCTCAATCCATCAGGGCCGTCCAACCGCCACGTGCTGCCTGTTGCGAAATCCCCCGAGAGACTCCTGCCGACTCGTTTTTCCACATCGCTCGTGGCGTCCGATTTCATGGGTGAGGCTTCGGGTGGAGTGGCGTATGTGCGAACGGATTCTGTGGAAGATATGCTATTGCTCCTATCACTTTTTCTGGAGTTGGCTCTCTTGACAACAGCCTGACCGGAATTGCCGTTATTGCCTTGGAACAGGTCCATGGCCATCTGTCTCCATCCCCTTGGTGGGGACTTTGTCGGGACAGCCTCCTCGAGAACCCGATTCTCCGTCCCCAATCTTCTCTGCTCAAGTCTCTGCCTCGCCGTCTTATCATATTTCGCACCAGTACTTGCTGCCCGCCGCAGGAATGTATTCTTCCTGTGCTTATCTTCGCTAGAGTAAGGTAGTAGGCAAGCATACTCTCCAGCGCGAGCAGAAGAATCGCGCGACTCATAACCTTCCGAATGATTGCGTTGCATCGAGGGGATGTTTTCACGGTGATGGGAATCAATTCCCTCTTCGTGGGTGGGGGTACTTGCCATTTGTCTTGACGTAGGACGCTGTAGCCAGGCCATCTTCGCCACACTAGGACTTGATCCTGGGTCGTTTCCGCCGGAGTTATGGGCACCGTTATGATTTCCATCTCTATCGGATTTATCTTTATCCTTTCCCTTATCTAATACACCAGCAGAAGAACTGCGAGCCCTAGGGCTCGGCGGAAAGCTCATTCTAAGAAACCCTCTTCTCGCTTCTCTATCCTTTTCCTTCCCCTCTTGCCCGCCTCTGCCTTTCTTGCGGTAGGGCATTGGGGGCGATTTTTTAACCTTCTTAATGCGTAGGGGTCGGGGTGTGATATCGCTGTCATCTTCGATATGCTGGCGACCCGTGGGGGTTATCGTATCCGAACGCCGAATGTCTAAGGGCGTGCAAATGATTGGGAGGGAGGGGAGGTGACGTAGGGGAGAGATCGGGGGTGTAGGGTCGTAGTTGTGCATTTTTGCAAAAGCCATTTGGAAAACTAGGGGGGTGCTTTGGGGTTTTGTGAGGGTTTTCTTAGATGAGTGGAGCAATAAACTACACCCCGATGGGTCATGGAAGGGCGCAAGGGAAGGGGTTAAGAGGTTGAAAAAGGAGATATTACGACGACGAGGCAATTACGCAAAGCTGTGATGCCGGTTTCCCGGCCTCGCGCAACTCAACGCACTGGACGATGTTATCCTACCAAAATCCATTGAAGGGATCCATTCGCCCCTTAATATAACGATACCAGATTATAGCGATATACCAAGAGAGTAAATGGGCAAAAAAAAAAGAAGGAAAACCAGACAAGAGTAGGATAGCAAATATTAAGGATTAACGGTTAATTAGCCCTTAGCTCTCGAAAACAACTAGCAAGGGCAATAGAGACCCGACAGGAGGTAAAGCGTGGTATTCTATAAAAAGGGAACTCGTTCTATATGCTTGAACGCCAACCAAAGCTCCGGATAACAGTAAATCTCTCGCAAACCTCGGTCAAAGTGATGTCGTGCCCTTCCCGCCCATAAGACCCCTAACCCCTTTCTCTACAGGCTCATCCAACTCGACAAAACGAATCTAGTATCATAGAACAAACCCATTAGAAACACCCTTCGCGGGGTTACCCCGACAGATGGATCAAAACTCACCACCCCATCCCCCTCCTCCGCATGACTCGCCTCGACAACCCTCCTCACCTTCTCCTCCCAGCCAGCCTTCCACCCCCCAACCTCCCTCACGACAACAGCCTCATCGTCAAAGCAGCTCTTGACAAACTCCAGCACCTCCACAGTGCCCCGTCCCTCCCTACGGGTCCACCAACTCCCCCACTGGAACAGGCCATGATTGAGCATAGGGTGCCAGATATCGGACGAGAACTCGATCCGCGGCGGGCCGTCAGGGTACCATTCCGGGAACTCGATTGTGAAGGGGAGAACGGCGGATGCATAGGGTCCCCGGCGGGGGAAGAGCACGCAGTGCCAGGTACTGTGCGATGTTGACGAGAGGGAGGCATATACGCCCGGGGGCGATGTGTGTTTTAGGCTTGCGCTGTGAGAGTTAGTGAGGGTGCACTGAGGGAGATGGAGTGTTGGGGAGGGGAACAATTCTACGAGCAGGTTTTGCTTTCGCGCGCTGGAAACTTGGGAGAAGGTTTGGCGGGGCATCTTGGTGATGCAGCAGGTCGGGTGGGTGGTTTGGGTGTTGCATCCATGCCCGCCGGGCGGCAGTCCGTTGAGTTAAGCTTCGTGCACGGACATTGGCGAAACTTGGCGAAGCTTGGCGAGGGGGAGAGAACAGGGATGATCCAGCTGCGGAAACATGAGTGATTCCTGGGACGAGATCCCCCTCAAGAAGTGAGCGCATGGTAATGAGAGAGCCGATACTTTGAATCAAAGGGGGGATAAGTATGTTCATTTTGTGAGGGTATTGTGCCTGGTAAATGCTCCATAGTTTTTTTTTACCTGCTACCCACACCATGTTTTCAAGCACCGTACCAACCGTATGGGGCGGAAAAATGGTGAGCGATAAAGGTTGGGTTACCGTGGCCCGGGACAGGGTAGCCCAAGAGCAAAAGGAAGAAGGCGGCTACTTAAACTGGCAATGATTCCAACTAGAGATAGTGTAAAGTCTAGAGAGTGTAGAGAATCTTTATGGTTTCGCATGGTGAGAAGCGAGACACCTGTATGCTCTTAACAATAAGTACTGTGCAGCTGAAGCCGCTGTTCCACCATCTATTCGACGTTTATTAAAGTTGATGGAATGAGATGGGTAAGTGATTCGCCGATAGTATAATTCATAGCTTCAGTGCACTGTATTTCGCGGGGCAATACTCGTATCATATATTATAGTAATAGCTCGAGCCACAAACACGCAGCTCACGTCCCGGGCACTCGAAAAATATCTCGACCAATCGTACTTGAATCAATTGAAGCCTACCATATCATAGGAGAACTGTTCAAGCTCGGCTATAGACCGAGCTAACCTACCAGTAGATGATTACTGTGATTCTTCAGCCAATTCAAATACAGAGTTCCAAAGGGTTTGAGAGTAAACTTCAGGGAGCCACTAGTACCCCGCATACTCGAGTAGTGGATGATGATTTTGTTCTGACTGCTTCGCTAGATAAATTTATGTGGTTGGATGGTGGTCAATATACGGTAGCTGTTTTCAGCGGAACACCCTCACACTCTGGCAAGCACACACTTCTACGACCTCCACCCAAAATATCTGGCTATGAGCGCCCGATGCTACTCCAGTTGTCACCAGCAGCTTACGTTCGGTGATTTCCACCGTGTGAAGGGGGAAAACAAAGACCCCAAGCAAGGCAGCCAAGAAAATAATACTTCAACTTTCGAGAGAGAGAAAACACAATCGCAAAGAATCAGAAAAAACCCGATTAAAAATCAACTGGAAACACAGCTGAATTTTAGAATCTTCTTTCAGGTCAGGGGACAGCTATTCAGATGGTATGTACAGTATTGCTTAAAATCAGCACAAATCTCCATTTTAGGGAAATTCCGGGGTAGGCATCTTGCCAGTGCTGTCGCGCCTCGCCGAGACCACCATACTTGGCCGTTTATAAAGTATTCGGATGCTTTGCGCCAAGACAAGCACAAACCATGCCAATATGTCCGAATACATTTTTTTTATTTTTTTTAAACTTTTTAACTCTATTAACTATCGTCAACTACAACTAACTAATAACAGTACTAAACGGTTTTCTGTTCGCCAAGGGCGAGTCTTCCGTAATAACTGTTTAACGAATTGAGGGCACCCCCAAGAATCCCATGTCGGGTCACTGCAAGCGACCTTCCCCTACTGAGAAATTCCACCAAGACCCGTTTCAAGCCACCTGAGATAATGTCAGATCCCCCGGAAGGGTCACCCCATCCAGTGCCTCCTAGCAGCACCCCCTGATAAAGGAAAACCACCCATCCACCAACCTCACTTAGCCCATGCACGGGAAACACCCAAAATAAAAATAAAAACAACTTAACCCCACCTCCCCAAATGACAACTCTGTAACGGGGGCTCCCTGTAGGAAGATGGATCCCAAGGATGCAGCCGTACCGAAGCTTTCTTCGTACGCAAAATGAAGAACAAATATGTAAGAGAGAAAACCTTAACGGTGAAACTCCATATCGTTAAGCCGTAGCTTTACTCAAATAAGATCTCGAGAGGATAGTTGATCGTCTTAGGAGAAGAGGTCTCGCATATACTTGAGTAGAATTATATTGCCAGATCCTCTCCATTACTCCTAAGCTCACCACCATCATGAGTATACTCATCTCCTCTGGGCCTTGGGCTATCATTCTACCGAATGTCAGCCGGCTCTGCTAGTTCTTTATCCGACGTGAAGTGTTCATGCAGTATCCTGATACATGCATTCAACTGCAGGAGAAAACTCTTCACATCGTTGTCCTGTTAGTGGCGAACTAACAGGTTACTGATAAGCTAGTCCAATATCGAACTCACTGTCCCATACGTATTCGTCTATGCAAGTCTCATAAATAACTACTCAATGGTACCAATACGTTTTACAAGTCAATCATCTTCTACTGTCTTCGACACGATAGCTGGGTCTACGGGCTCCCGTGACGAGGTACTTAAGCCATTGGCTTATACAGGCGCTACCCGCAGCCACTGATGATAAGCACCTCAGTCAAGACAAGACTACTACGGTCTTGAGCTCGCTAACAACCTCCAGACATCTTACAGTCTTTCGTAGACATGCGGGAGTCGAAAGTGTACCACTAAACTGGAGGCCTCCTGGGCTTCCGGTATACCTTACATACCTACCCCCGTAGGCTTATAAGGATCATTGGTGGATAAACGCAAGAATAACTTCTCGAGTAACGATTCGATTGCCCCATGCCCCGTCATATATCCTGCGAACAGCTTCCGGTCGGAAGGACGGTGACAACGTATACAGTATTACGCCGCCCTCTTCAATCACGACCTTTTACTAGTAAACCGGCAACTACCCTTTAGCCGGTCCATGATGCACTGTCTGTACATCGGGGCCCGAGGGGGTTGTTGGACTCAGATTTTCCAATGTTCGCCCAAGACGAGATTTTCTCCAGTCCGTAACTCAACAACGGATTACCTGATTGAGCCCATATTCAAACCCCCTGTATAATCTCGTGTAACAAACTTTCTTATGACTTTTCCCGAAACTTCGTGTGATCTTTTACGCTCAAGGTAGGGTAACTCCTATCCAAAAGTGGGGTAACCACTTTGCCAAGGTAGGGTAACTATAATTCCCAAGGTAGGGTAACTACCTACCTTGGGTAGGGTAACTCACCGGAACTCTCGGAGACCTTCCGAACTCACAACATAGACTTTCCCTACCCAACCGGTATACCTTTCTAGTTCGCAGTCAAAGCATTACCATTTGCTTAGTCTACATGGTAATCCTTTGGTAGAGTTACTAGACTAGCCTAACCTTAACCCTTTCGGGCTCCGGCATGGGATAAGACTAAGTCTACTGTAAGATCCAACAGGGTCGTTTCAAACTCCCACCTGCTTTATATCTCCACCCACATCCAAAAGCCGTACACATCTCATCCAAACCACCCCTGGGACCCCTAGGAATCCCGCCTACCTGACCCAAACCCCTACCCATGCCCGGCGAACCCTGTTAGGCATATGCAATTCCAACACCCCTCTCTGGCCCCGATATAGGGCCCGGACGTTGCCTGCAGTACGGTGTGAAGTTGCTAGTTACCAGCAAAAATCGCATAATTGGCAGCATCCACATAACACCGTACATGTCGTCGCCATCCGGCGACCGGAAGCTGTTCGCAGGATATATGAGAGGGGTAGCGTGCACTGCTCATATAACTGGAATCCAGTATAGGATACAAATGATATCTGCGTGAGCGGAAAAGCCTGCCAAATCAGAAATCAATAATGCTTCACCTTGACCTACTACAATTTAGTCATAGGTCTGCAAAACGGACTGGAGTTAAGGAGACGTAGCTGCAAGACTTTTCTTGCTAGACAAATCAAAGAAGCGATGGAGCACTGAGCCTACCAACTCTACATAACCATAATGCAGTCATGCCTCTGTGTTGTCACCGTTGTCTGCTATTGAGACTGATCACCTTAATAACAGAGGAACAACTAGTATGTTCGCATTTGGGCGGCATACTCAGACTAAGTTCATATGGCAAAGGCATCGTTTACTTCCGACTGGCGGAGTCGCGCTCACCCTCAGGAAGACGAAGTAAATTAAGCCGAATGACCAGAAATGGCAAATTATTCAGGGTCTACGAGTGTTCGCACTTAGGATTAATAAGACGAAAAACTAGTAGTTGTTGCGAAGGAACTTAGTTAGTATAGGTATTAGATGTACCGGCCGCGGAAACTCACACGGGATATACATATAAGAGTTCCTCCCCAGCTATTAGACAGACAGCAACGGAGAAAAGATCTTATCAATATAACAAGTTATTACCTTCACTTCATACGCTTAGTAGTTTTAGCGAAACGAGTATTACCAATAAAATCACGACGCCTTCCTGACACGACTCAGTTATCGAACACTTTAAACACTTAACCTAACTCCACTGAGCTCCTACTTGGTTACCCGTAACACTATATTGATAGTCTCTCTGTCACTCAGGCACTATCGACACTAATGGTGTCAAATGATCTTGACATTACTTGCTATTATCCCTTGTTATTACCTGTTCTTCATCCTAGGAGACACAACAGCTACGCAGAACGTATCTGAATCCCTTCCCGGGTATTTAACAACTCCCAAGGACAAAGACGATTACGACGACTTCGAGACAGACCGCCAAGGAAGCCCTACCCTAACTTGTTCTACCGAATCTCCAATAGTCAAACAAAAGAAAAGGAATCCCGACTCAGAGAAGTAGCAAAAACGTTATCAGGCCGAAAATTCACCCAAGTCACTTATTTGGAAACACCCTTGCGGTGAAATTATTCTTAACTTTGACGACAAGAATAGTCCTCCACCACTGGCAAAAAGAGCTCCTCGTGGCTGGTAGCTGTACGTCGTGGTTCAAATTCGATATCACTTGCGCTGGATACGCCAGAGGATTAAGCCCAATGGGGTAAATCCGTCTACTGTTAAAATCCAACGCGATACAATCATAAAAGACGGTTGGACTACCGAACGATTCCTTTTCTACCATGAAATCGACGATTCAAAGTCAAGCCCAGAAAACTACACAGATATGGCATTAAGGATTATGGGAGAAGACGAAATCATGGGAGAAAGCTTGGATGATAAGGGAGTTGACCAAGTTTCAACTACAACGTCTGAACCACCACTGGTTCCTGGAAGTTATATTCCAAGTCGTAGCGGAACCCCTGTCGTACGGCCTCCATCAAGGGTTGACAAAAGGCGATCACAGTCTAAGATGAGGGATGTGGTACAACCAACCCCTGGAGGACTAACGAAACTGGTGCTCAGTTTCCTCGCAAGATACTCTGCCCCACTCCCAGGATCTCAAGCTAAGACCCGACAAACTGCGAGAGATTTCATGACCGAGCTTGATTCGGTAATAGGACGTAATGACCGGACGACAAAGGAAACCCAAGATCGACAGCACATTGCCTTCAATACTCTCTCAAACTCCCAACAACACCTAGTGGCAGACTTGGAAGATGTTTGGACGAAAGTTAATGAAGGAGAGGAGCTAGTCGATGTAGAGGTAGAAAATCTCCAGAAGAACCTAGAAATGGTTACTTCAGCACTTGGTAAAGCATGGGACCAGTCCGAGTTGAGATGAATAACTGAAGAAAATAAGATTCGGCAGCAGCAGGAGCGATAACAAGAAGTTAGACAGCAATTGCATAGCAACAGAGGGACAACTGATGCACAATCACTCGCCCGAGACCTCTTATTGGAAAAGGAAGTTAATACCTTACAATCACACCGGGAAGAATTGGTAAGGGAGCTAGCTACACAAAAGGAAGAAAGCGAGGATGTGAGGGCACAAATAGCAAGAAACCAGCGTGTCAACGGGGAATTCGAGGCCCGGAAGGATCCAGAAATCTGGGAATTGAAAAGACTACTGGATAATTTGTCGGTACAGGTTAATCAGCGACCATCAGGTGCCGACCGGGGAGGAAGCAGTCCGCCTTGAATCCCTGCACCTAAGGACAGCCAAGATTCTCAAGAGAATCAAAAAGGAAAAGGAAAGGCCCCTCAACGAAAAGAGGCAGAAGTAGGGCCTAGTGGTGGAGGACAAGGACCGCCGCATGGTTCAAGAAATAATCCAGGTGACGACGATGATGATGACGATAGTTCATCAAGTAGTTCTTCTAGCAGCGAAAGCTACAAAGACCCTGATGAAGATCGACAAAGATTGAAACAAAGGCAACAACAAGCCAGGAGCGGAATAACGCCCAAAGAAGACCTGGATTACGATCGAATGGAACTACTTATAGAAGCCGCAAGCAAGGGTTTGGCCAGTGCCAAAAGGAAGGACGCCCCACCACCCCAAATCTTCGAAGCAAAGGACTACCAAAACATGAAAACATAGCTACTCCAATGTGAAGATTATTTCCTACAAAACCCACAACATTGGGAAAAACATATGCATAGGATACAATATGCCATCAGTCGTACGAAGGGAGAAAATCTTGAGCATTTCACGAATTGGTATCAATGCGTTATAACTGGTGAACTAGGCCATGAAAAGATTGAAGGACTCGTTCATTGGCAACGATTTTGTCAAGAAATAACCAACTGTTATGCTAGTACCGCAGAGGACTGTAAAGCACTATGAGATATGGATAAGGTTAAAGACGAGGAAAAGATTTCCATCCTCTTATTAAAGATGGAGAACCTTAACATTAAAGTGCAATTAACCGGTATTGCATGGCGAAGAAAGTTGGAAGAAAAGGTACTACTGCAAATATTAGAACGATTATCCTAGAAGAAATAGGACCTCGATGAAGAATGGTTAAGCGTGTTAAGGGAATGTGGTGAACGCTATGAAGAATGGAGACTGGATCAACGAGTCTCTACAAGAGAAAGCCACGTCAAAACAACAAAAAGAAAGGATTGAGATGAGGAAAAGGGTGGAACCAAAATCCTCAAAAAGCGTAAGCAATATACCAAAGCAGAACGCACAGCATATAAGGCGGCCAAACAAGGAGGTAGGACCTCAACGTTGAATAAGACTGAAAAATCGGGAAACCCCATGGAATGGGAAAGGATGTACAAGGGCATTCCGCAAAATCTCATCGATGATAGAAAGAAAAACATGGGGTGTACGCGATGTGGGTTGACGAACCACAAATGGAAAACTTGCCGAAAGGAGGCGCAAGTAACGGCAATCCAACGGGCTCCTTGGAAAGGTACTCGCAAGGAGGATCGCAATGATTACCAACGAAATAAAGGACGTCCACAAGTGAATTTGGTTAATGGAAACCAACCACCCCCACAAAAGGCACAAGTCACTTGGACCGAAAGGCCCACACGGGTTTGGGAAAACCTTCAGATCACGAAATGGAGGAATAAGGAAATTGGGCACCGACGACGACAGCGATCGGGTAGTCTATGTGACTGGTGCTCAAATAGGCACAAAGGTCTATAGGAAATGAAGAAACGACGCAAGAAAAACCTCTCCCACCCACCGGTGGTAAGGACCCCCGACACATCAACCAGGGAAAATAAATGAGGGTAGTCGGACACGTGTTTCCGGAAACTTAAAGGTCTCTGATAAGGACCAACTTAGGATTAAAGCAAAGTCAGGAGAAATCATATTAGGGAGAGTCAGTAGGGGCGAGGGAGATGAAAGTGGGAGTAACGAGGCATACTTCACTCAAGAGCCGTCATCGGCTACACTCGAGACAAGGCTCTAGACTTGCTTCTCATGAGCTGTAACGACCCTGCTGGATCTTACAGTAGACTTAGTCTTATCCCATGCCGGAGCCCGGGAGGGTTACGGTTAGGCTAGTCAGGTAACTCTATCAAATGGTTACCATGTGGACTAAGCAAATGGTAATGCTAAGACTGCGAACGAGAAAAGGAATACCGGGTAGGTAGGGAAGTCTACTCTGCGAGTTCGGAAGGACTCTGGGAGTTCCGGCAAGTTACCCTACCTTGGTAAACAGGTTACCCAACTCTTAGATAGGAGTTACCCTATCTTGAGCGTAAAAGGTTACGCGAAGATTTCGGGAAAAATCATAGGATTGTTTGTTACGCAAGATTATATAGGAGGTTCGAATCTAAGCTCAATCGGGTAATCCATCGTTGGGCAACGAACCGGAGAATATCTTGCCTTGGGCGAACATTGAGAAATCTGAGTCCAACACCCCCCTCTGGCCCCGATGCACAGACAATACGTTGTGGACTAACTGTAGGGTAGTTGCTGGTTTACTAGTAAAATCCTATGATTGAAGAGGGGGGCGTAGTACCGTATACGTTGTCACCATCCTTCCGACCGGAAGCTGTTCGCAGGATATATGAGGGGGCATGGGGCCATCGAATGGTTACCCGAGAAGTGATTCTCAAGTGCATACACCACTGATCCTTATAAGCCTACGGTGGTAGGTATGTAAAGTATACCGGAAGCCCTGGAGGCCTCCGGTTAAGTGGTAGACCTTCGACTCCCGTATGTCTCCGAAAGACTGTAAGATATCTGGAGGTTGTTAGTGAGCTCTAGATCGTAGTAGTCTTGTCTTGATTGAGGTGTTTATCGTCAGCGGCTACAGGTAGCGCCTGTATACGCCAATGGCTTAAGTGTCTCATCACGGGAGTCCGTAGACCAAACTATCGTGTCGAAGACAGTAGAAGACGATAGACTTGTCAAACGTAATGGTTGTCTACGTGACTTGCATAGACGAATACGAATGGGACAGTGAGTTCGATATTAGACTAGCTTATCAGTAACCTGTTAGTTCGCCACTAACAGGACAGGGATATGAAGAGTTTTCTCCTGCAGTTGATTGCATGTATCAGGATACTGCATGAACACTTCACGTCGGATAATGAACTAGCAGAGCC